>JARYGA010024374.1:0-46707 GCA_030545235.1 Helianthus tuberosus | reverse complement strand
AAGTGTTTACAAGTGATTTTGAATCATGGTTTTAAGTATAAAAATTTGCCATAATTTTTGTTATAAAAATTACAAGTAATGGAGGTTGATTTTCAAAAATAAAAATGACTAAGTATATATTTAGGAAAATATATATTTAGAAATCACACAAATTATGTGCTATGTGTATATTATTTGTATTAGTTATATTAAAAATTAGGAACCTGAAAATAATATACCACTCAGACACCAAAAATTATAATTAAAGAATTACAAAAATTTACTAGAATACAAAAATGTATATCTTGCACAAATAACGAATATTGGACATACGGACAATGGACACGTTGGACAAATGATATAAATATATTCCGGAAATTTAGTCGTATTATGACAAACTTGGTAAATGGTATTTTCTATATCGAACAAACGATGAGATATGTATTTTTACAAGTATCATAAAAATATATCATATTTTTTCAACTTGAAAATATATTATTTTGAGTACAAGAAAATATATATTTTCATAAACACACTAAAAATATATTATTTTAGTGGAAACTAAAAATATATATTTTTCTAACTTGATCTTAAAAATAAATTATTTTTAAGATATATGAGAATATATACATATTTCACCAAGGCCAAAATATAGATATTTTTTGTCACACCCCGACCGCGTAAAACAACAAACCGTGGCGGAAACATCGGAGAGTGGCGTAACAGAATCATTGTTCCACAACACATGGAATTTAAAGTTTGTTTTTATTAATTAAAATGTTTACATTGTCTTAGTTTAAACAGGAAACGGAACATAATTTAAACTTGTCTTGATGGATTTTAAGTCACTAAGGCCCAAGTCCGCCTAAGTGTGTCACGATCATCATCAAACTTTAGCTCCTGAAACACATGTGAAAATAGGTACGTCAGCATAAAAATACCTGTGAGATACATAGGTTTTGTTGTTTGAGGATTCATGACTTGTAAGTTAAAATAAATGTTTAACGAAAAGTAGTCATGAACCTTGTAAAATGTTTTCTTTTATAGAGTAATCAAAAATCAATAGGAAAATCAGACGATATAAAAGAATGATGTATGGTTAAATAAATAACCAAGTAAAAATGAATTGTGTAAAATATATCATTTGTAAAACAATGTCTTGTAAACAACATGTCGTGTCTTTGTATAAAATGTATCATGTCTTTGTTTCTGTCGAAGTGGTTTAGATAATGCTACGATATGTAATATTATAAAAGCACTTATATATAGGAAGTACCAGCGGCGTATCCACCATGCTTTTATCATATTACAAACGCCTCGTTATTTAAATCACTTATCAATAACCACAAAAAATGTCATGTTTAAACCAATGTCAAATGCCACGTATAAGCAATGTATAATGTCACAATGTCAGATATAAACCATGTCTTGCATAATCAAATGTCAGGTAGCAACCAATGTCTTGTATGGTGAATAAAAAGTCTTTACTCAAACCATAGGTATAAAGTTGTGTATAATCAAATGTTATGTGCAAAACAATGTCTTTGAATAAACCAAAGTTTAAATCAAAGGTTATGTTTTGCAAAACCAATGCTTTATTTGATATGAACATTTATGTGGTTTGTTAACGAATACATTCAAGCCTTGTCGTTTGTCTGATAACCCTTATAAAGACAAAGGTTTAACAATGTTCATTGGTCTCTGTCGTTCCCCAGATGGAGACTTCCAAACAAACTAGGAAGCGGGAATGAGGTATCAATGTTCATCGGTTTCTGTCATTCCCCAGATGGATACTTCCAAACAAACTAGGAAGCAGGAATGAGGTATCAAACCTATGGTAAACCATACACACTACCAGACAGCATAATAATGTCAATGTATGTATCTAATCTCGTTTAACATACCAAATGTCATAAACAATATAAGAATGTCACGTGAAAACCATGTACAAAGTATGCTAAGTAAACATACAAAGTAGAAATGTTCATGAAATCAAGGTGCTAGATATGCTAAGTCAACATATTAAGCAAAATGGATCCTTGAAATCAATGAGCTAGCATGCTCAGTCAACATACATAGCAAAAAGGCAATTGAAATCATCTATTATATGTGTACTAGGTGAACATAGCATGTTTATGTCACGAAAAACAATGAAAGCATGAAAACAACAAGTAGACACGTGTGTATCACCCCAAAATATTTGAAAGTGGTAAAAGAGGGGACTATGTACTCACTTGAGATTGCAAAGGATCCTCGATTTAGTGAACTAACAAGCTCGGGCAATCAAGGACTCAAGTGGCACCTAGTATCGGATCACTATGTTAATAAATCGTCACCTAAATCGGGAGATTGGGTATAATGAGGTCTCGTAAACCAAATGAGTATTGGAACTCATGTGATATGGTTTAACAAAGCCTACATTCTGATTTGGAACCTATCCTAAGTGCTTACGACCCGTTATGACCCGTTAAGGTAGTCTACGCTACTTTAACGCGTTATTTGCACAAAAGCGCGTTCGGATAGCCTAACTAGTCCTATGACAAGTATTATATCCCCTAACATGTTTAATATTGTTGCATAATCAGTTTAAATGTCAAAATTTAAGTTACATAGGCTTAAATTCAAATTATGCATGAAAAGGGCATTTTGGTCATTTTCCTAAGGCATATAAATTACCTATCATACAACTAATTAAACTAAGTGACCATAAGGTATAACCTCGAAAGGTTATTCCCTATACAACTATGGTCACAAAATATGTTTGGTCGGATCCTAATGATCGACCAAACGGGTCGGGTTTGAAAGTCTAAGCGGTTGTCGAGACCGCTTGACCTATGACCCTAAATAAGCACTAAACTAAAAGTGACGAGTTAAACATGTTAAAACATGTTTAACTAAGTTAGAAAACTGATTTGATATCAAAACAAAGTATTTTGATACCTGAAAATAGTTTCGTCGCAAAATGCACATAATCGTGCATTTTGACCCAAAACTTTGACTCGTCAGTTCGACTAATCAACGTGGTAATCAGTAGGTATGGTCACAAGGGACTATAACCATCGTGATTACGCTCACGTTGCAAAGTTCAAACGAACTTTGTCTTGACCAAATCATGGTCAGAGCTGAAAGTCAAACACTGTTTGACTTTCTTGCTTGAAATACATAACCAAGCATGAAAGAACACTTACAAGAGTCCAAGCTTGGAAAAAGAACTAAGAATGCTCAGGTAGGTGGCCCTCAACAAGTGATTGCCTCCACTTAGAGCAGGTGAAGAAGGAAATAGCAAATGAGCAAGTTGGAGTTGTGAAATGCTTGGGTTTATATAGGAAATCATGAACCTTTAAGATCATTCCAAGTGTTTTTGATTTGTTCAAGGCATGATCTAGACCCTACACATGTTACACACTGATTTGGGGGCGTGGGGAACACTTAAACCAGCCCATAGTATGCAAAAACTAAGGTTAAAACTGAGTTCAGCAGGTTGTTTTGAAGGATTCAATGAATCTGCCAGCTCCAGGCCTCGCGGGCCGTGAAGCAGAAAACTAAGTCTGTCGCGCCCAGCCAGGAACCTCAGACAGAAACTTTCAAACTTTGGCAAAACAGGTCCCTGCAGCCTAAAAACTTAATTTTTGATGTTTTTAACCCCCGTTAACCCATTTTCAAGGCTCTACAAGGATGTTAAAGCATAGGGGACTTTATAAATGCTTGAAAATATCATAGTTGTTGGTTCGTTTGGCCGTACAATCGCGTTGTTCGGTTAATTAAGATGAAACTCGAACGGACGCGAAAATGATCCAAATTACACGACGAATGGTATTTTTGCATTCCTATCACTAAAATATAATATTTTAGTGATTACAAAAATTTTTGGATGTCCGGATATGGTCAGAACGTAAGATATGTGCGTATATGCAAACTTACGCAGTTTTTGACGCTTTTAGTCCCTATTATCAAATAAGCGTATTTTTCGCATACCGAACTCTTCAAAACTTATTTATAAGCTATATAAAGGATATTTAGGGTATGTTTAGCTTATGATCTTGTTCCGTAGTGTTCGTTGCTATACGAATCGGCAGACTTTTGCAGTTTGACGTAAATAGTCCCTGTGATCGAATAAACTTGTTTTTGCCATACCAAACCCTTCAAAACTTATTTCTAAGTTATATAAAGGTTATTTAAGGTATTTTAAGCTTATGTCACTATTCTAGAGTGTTTATCGAGTTAAACTGATTACATTTACATAACAGTTTGCGTATAACTCTCTAGAAAGTGACTAAGAGCTCGAAATCGAACAAGAATTGACATGTGCAAATGTCACATGTATTTGTACAAATCCCAAGAATGAAACACAATATTTCAATGGATTTGTATTTGTATGATGGTCGTAGAGGCACAGATGTCACAGTCTCCCCTACTTTTGGAAATTTCGTCCCGAAATTTATTCTTAGGAGTCTGTCTGAATAGTTGTGTTAAAGAATTGTCTTGCGCGGAAATCTGGAGTTTTATCTAGCTATTTGCATAGAGTAACCCACCAAAGATCTCCACGTAAGGCATAACTTTATCATTCCCTAGTGGATGCTTCCTCAGGTAATGCGGGAAGTAGGAATGGGTTGTCATACCTCTGATGCTTATCTCCTAATGGATACTCCCTCGATTAAAGCAGGTAGTGGAGATGAGGGATTTGATTAGTGGTAAAACCATATCAACCAATAGTTCTGTGAGTAAGAGTCTGACTATTATGATAGAAAGATCTTGTAAGGATTTGGCCCTTTGTTTCAGTGTCTTGTAAAGTATTCTTAGAAATCCAATCACGGATTAAAAGAAGTACTGTAAGTATCCATTTAAGAATCTAACTATTAAGGAAGATTCTACAAGGATTTGTATTTCATTTCCCCAGTGAATATTCTGCAGAAGCAAAAATGAATGGATAATTCATTTTCCTCAATGGATTCTTTGTCAGAAGTGGAAATGAAAGGTGAATAGGTTATTCATTTCTGATGGATATTTCTTCAAAAGCGAAAATGAATGTATAATTCATTTTCTCCAATGGATACTTTTATCAGAAATGGAAATGAAGGAATGTATGAGCTGTTCACTTCCCAATGGTTATTTCTTCAAAAGCGAAAATGAATGGATAATTCATTTTCCTCAATGGATACTTCATCAGAAGTAGAAATGAAGAATAGTTAAATAGATTATTCATTTCCCAATGGATATTTCTTCAGAATTAAAAATGAATGGATAATTCATTTTCCTCAGTGGTTACTTCGTCAGAAGTGGAAATGAAAAATAGTTACATAGATTATTCATTTCCCGATGGATATTTCTTCAGAAGCGAAAATGAATGGATAATTCATTTTCCTCAGTGGATACTTCGTCAGAAGTGGAAATGAAAAATAGTTAAATAGATTATTCATTTCCCAATGGATATTTCTTCAGAAGCGAAAATGAATAGATAATTCATTTTCCTCAGTGGATACTTCGTCAGAAGTGGAAATGAAGGATTATCGTAAAGAATATTCATTTCCCCGATGGATATTTCTTCAGAAGCGAAAATGAATGGATAATTCATTTTCCTTAGTGGATACTTCGTTAGAAGTGGAAATGAAGGATTATCATAAAGAATATTCATTTTCCTGATGGATATTTCTTCAGAAGCAAAAATGAATGAATAATTCATTTTCCTCAGTGGATACTTCGTCAGAAGTGGAAATGACAAAATCAATATAGGACTATTCATTCCCTCAGTGGATATTTCTTTAGAAACGAAAATGAATGAGCAATTCATTTTCCTCAGTGGATACTTCACTAGAAACGGAATGAATTTATTTATTTTCCTCAGTGGATATTTCTTCAGAAGCGAAAATGAACGGATAGTTCATGTTGCTTAGTGGATACTTCATCAGAAACGAAAATGACAAGATTAATGCGGGATTATTCATTCCCTCAGTGGATACTTCACCAGAAACGGAATGAATTTATTCAATTTCCTCAGTGGATGTTTCTTCAGAAGCGAAAATGAACAGATAGTTCATTTTCCTCAGTGGATACTTCATCGGAAACGAAAATGAAAATGGTTCTCGAACAAATTATTCATTTCCCAGTGGATATCTCTTTCAGAAGCGAAAAATGAGTACCTAGTTCATTATTCCTCAGTGGATACTTGTCACACCCCGACCGCGTAAAACAACAAATCGCGGCGGAAACATCGGGGCGTGTCGTAACAGAATAAATTGTTTCATAACCATGGCATACAAAGTTATATTTTATTTATTAAACAAGAGTGTTACATTGTCTTAAACAGGAAACATAGAGTTTATAACATAATTAAACAAGTCTATCTCCATTTTTAGTCTCTAAGGCACAGGTCCGCCCTAGTGTCATGATCAACATCCTACGGAAAAGCTCCTGAAAACACATGTGAAAATAGGTACGTCAGCATAAAAATGCCTGTGAGATACATAGTTTTGTGAAAATAGGATTCATGACTTGTGTTTAAGAAAATGTTTAGTCATGAACCTTGTAATTTGCTTTGTCTTGTAAATCATTTGAAAAACGATAAGATTAGATGATATGTATAAATAAATGTAAGGTTAAATGAATAACCATGTAAAATGAGTTGTATAAGATAAATTGTTTTGTAAATCAATGTCGTGTGAAAAATATGTAATTTGTATAAAATGTAATATGTCTATACTGAAATGATTTAAATAACGTTACGCTATGTAATATTATACAAACACTTATATATAGGAAGTACCAGCGGCGTATCCACCATGTTTGTATCATATTACACACGTATCGTTACTCAAATCACTTACCCAAACAACCACCAATGTAACTTGTTCATGTACAAACCAATTGTTAAGTGTTATTGTGTAAACCATATCAAAATGTCTATGTCCAATGTAAACCACCAAATGTGTATATCAATGTCAAAATGTTTATGTTCAATGTAGATCATGTAACGTGTAACCAAAATGTCATGTATGGTAAGTGAAATATATCAACTAAACCATATGTAAAATGCACAAAACAAGGTATTGAAGTAAAACATAGTTTAAATCAAAGTTATGTTTTGTGTAATAAATGCATGCTTTACTGATACAAACATCTATGCGGTATTGTTAAAATGCATACATCCAAGCCTTGAGACTGTGGCGATAAACCCTTAAACAAATTAAAGGTTTATCTAAGTTATGTATATCGAATTCGGTCATTCCTTTCATCCCCATACCCAGGATGTCCGAAACGGGAGTTGTCAATTCCTATGGTACCACTACCTACTAACGAATGGCATGATCAATGTTAATGAATGTATTGTTCCATGTTAAACAAACCAAATGTCATACCAAAAATGTAAGCATGTGAAAACAATGCACTAAGTATGTAATCCAATGAACATACGTAGCGTGAAATGTAATGTAAAACGATGTACTAAGTAATGCACACAATGGGCACACCTAGCATGAAATGTAATGTAAAACGATGTACTAAGTAATGCACACAATGGGCACACCTAGCATGAAATGTAATGTAAAAAAATGTACTAAGTAATGCACACAATGGGCACACCTAGCATAAGATGTAATGAAATCATGTACTATAATGTACTAACGAATATAGCATGTATATGATGTGAAAACAGGAAAGCATGAAAGTAACAAGTAGGCACATGTGTTCTACCCCAAAATGTTTGGAAAACAGTAAAAGAGGGGTCTATGTACTCACTTGAGATTGTTCAGTAGTCCTAAGATAACCACCAAGCAATGCTAGAGATCACGGAATCAAACGGCACCTAATATAGGTAACTATGTTAATAAACCGGACCTAAATCGGAAGATCGGGTAGCATGAGGGTTTGTAAACCAAACGAGTATGGAGACTCGTGTAGTATGGTTCAACAAAGCCTACATACTAATTGAAACCTAACATAATTGTTTACGACCCGTTTAGGTAGCTTATGCTACGTTAACGCGTCGTTCGCGTGAAACGCGTTCGGACCGCCTAACTAGTCCTATGACAAGTAGAATATGCCTAAACATGTTACATAATCAGTTATGTGACAAAGGTTTAGGTTACATATGCTTAATTACCAATTATACATGAAAAGGGTATTCTGGTAATTTACCTAAGGCATATAAACTACCTATCATACAACTACTCAAACGATGTGACCATAGGGTATAACCTCGAAAGGTTATTCCCTACCTACTATGGTCACCTAATGTGTTTGGTCGGATCCTAATGATCGACCAAATGGGTCGGGTTCGAGGTATAAGCGATTTATTAGATCGCTTACCCTACGACCCTAGACAACGTGGTAATCAGTAGGCATAGTCCCAAGGGACTATAACCAACGTGATTACACTCACGTTGCGAAGTTCAAACGAACTTCGCATTGACCATAACAGGTCAATGCAGAAAGTCAAACAAAGTTTGACTTTCAGACTCGAAAGACTCGAAAAGCAATAAAAGAACGAAAGAATACTTACGAAGGGTCCCCGAATGCTAATTTCGATTCAAAAATCTCAGGTATGAAACAATAGTTTCAACTTAGAGTTTCTCAAATCAAAATTCTAGTGATTTGAGCAATGGGGTGATGGGGTATTTATAGTATTCGGTCCACCATTAAGATCGTTTCATGGAAACCGTGCTTTAATCGCAACCGAACAAGTGTTGGAACCTTATGGTGACTAAAAGATGATCCTTATCAGCTGACTAGACAATTGAGAATGTGTGGATGTGGATCAACCAGCTGCAATCTGCTGTTAAATGCAGTTAATCTGGTCTGATAGTGGGACGCGGGCCGCGTGAGGATGTTCAGAAACCGAGGCGGGCCGCCTAGCCCTTCTGATCAGAAAACAAGTTTCAGAAATTACAGTTTTGGTCCCTGCACGTGTTTAAGGCCATTTCTGACACTTCTAAGGCCCGTAAAGCCAACTTTAAGGCCCTAAAATGATGCCTAAACATTGTGGACATGAAACATGCTCAAAAATATGCCGGATGTTGGTTCGTTTGGTCGTACGAACGCGATGTTCGCTTAATTACGACAGAATGCGCATAAGCACGAAAAACGATCCAAATGACGCGACGAATGGATTTTTGGCAAGCCAAACACTAAAGCATAATATAGTCATGCTTACATAAATTTTTGGATGTCCGGATGTATTCAGAACGTAAGTTATGCGCAAAAGTGCAAACTTGTGCACTTTTTGACACTTTTAGTCCCTGAATGACCCAAAAGTTTATTTTAGCATACCGAACCCCTCAAAGCCTATTTCTAAGCTATGTAAAGGATATTTATGGTATGTTTAACTTATGTTCATGTTCCGGAATGTTCGTTACAGTTCAAATTGGCATACTTTCGCAGTTTGTCAAGTTTAGTCCCTGTAAGCGAATTAACTTGTTTTTGCCATACCAAAGCCTTTAAAACTTATTTCTAAGTTATGTAAAGGTTATTTAAGGTATGTTAAGTATATGTTGATGTTCCGGAGTATTTGTCGCATTAAACTGATTACGTTTACGCATCAGTTTGCGTATAACTCTCCAGAAAGCGATGTAGAGTTTGAAATTGGATAAAAGTCAAAACGTGAAAAATGTAAAACACAACCAAACAAACATTGGGATCAAATAACATTGTTTTATTGATAACTGAACTGTTCATAATGATTACAAGCACAGATGTTACAGTCTCCCCTACTTTTGGAAATTTCGTCCCGAAATTTATTTAGAGGAAACTCGTGGGAAAAGATGCGGATATTTCACCTTCATTTGGTCTTCGCGTTCCCAAGTAAACTCGGGTCCACGTTTAGCTTCCCAGCGAACTTTGACCAAAGGAATGCGCTTGCGTTTAAGCCACTTGACTTCACGTTCCATGATTTCCACTGGCTTCTCAACAAATTTCAGTGTTTTGCCAACACGAATTTCGTCAAGCGGTATGTGGAGGTTCTCATCAGCTAAACACCTCTTGAGATTGGATACGTGAAAAGTTGGATGAACATTTCCAAGTTCAGGAGGTAACTCAAGTTTGTAGGCTACCTTTCCGATTCTTTCGACGATCTTGAATGGTCCAACGTATCTAGGTGCAAGTTTTCCTTTCTTTCCAAATCTGATCACACCTTTCCAAGGTGAGACCTTAAGTAATAAACGATTACCGACTTGAAATTCCAAGGGTTTGCGTTTTGGATCCGCGTAACTCTTTTGATGGCTCATAGCTGTCTGAAGGTTATTGCGAACTTTCTTGACCTTGTCAGTTGTCTCTAAAATGAGGGCAGGTCCAGTAAGTTGAGCCTCGCCGATCTCATTCCAGCAGACTGGTGAACGACATTTTCGACCATAGAGAGCCTCGAAAGGAGCCATTTTGATGCTGGTGTGATAACTGTTGTTGTAGGAGAATTCAATCAATTTAAGATGTGAATCCCAGCTACCACCAAAATCGATCACACAAGCTCTAAGCATATCCTCCAGAGTCTGGATTGTTCTTTCAGATTGACCATCCGTTTGCGGATGATAAGCTGTGCTCAGATTAAGTTGGGTCCCCATAGCAGACTGCATGGTTCTCCAAAAATGAGAAGTGAAACGAGCATCTCTGTCAGAAATGATGTTCAAAGGAACACCATGTCGAGCTACAATTTCATCCACATAGATTTTTGCAAGTCTGTCAGCAGGAAAATCCTCACGGATTGGCAAGAAATGCGCTGACTTAGTAAGACGATCAACGACTACCCAGATGGCATCATGACCTTTCTTGGTGCGTGGAAGTTTAGTAATGAGATCCATAGTAATGTTTTCCCATTTCCAAACTGGGATCTCCGGTTGCACTAATAAACCCGAAGGACGCTGATGTTCAGCCTTAACCTTTAGACAAGTAAGGCATTTTGATACGTATAAGGCAATGTCTTTCTTCATACCAGGCCACCAATAGTGAATACGAAGATCCTTATACATTTTATCTGAGCCCGGATGAATAGAATAACGCGACTTATGGGCTTCATCCATAAGCAAGGTACGAAGATCATCCTGGCTTGGGACCCACAAATGGTCCATGAAGTAATACGATCCATTGTCCTTCAGTTCCAGAGCAGGTGTTATGTGATAGGGAAATTCCTTATCCATCAAACCTTGTGAAACACAAGATTGTTGAGCTTGAGAAATGCGTGCTTGGATATCGGATCGAGCTTGAATAACAGATTGAACACGTACACAATGAAGCTTAGTACGTTCCTTACGACTCAATGCATCAGCTACGACATTCGCCTTACCAGGATGGTAGCGAATTTCGCAGTCATAGTCGTTTAAAAGCTCAACCCAACGTCGCTGTCTCATGTTGAGTTCTTTCTGATTGAAGATATGCTGAAGACTTCTGTGGTCCGTGAAAACCACACATTTTGTACCGTACAAATAGTGTCTCCAGATCTTAAGAGCGAAGACAACTGCACCCAACTCAAGATCATGAGTGGTGTAGTTCTTCTCATGTATCTTCAACTGCCTCGATGCATAGGCTATGACTTTGTTCCTTTGCATCAGAACACAGCCAAGACCCAATTTAGATGCATCGCAATATACGACAAAATCATCATCACCCTCAGGCAATGATAGAACATGCGCATCGCAAAGCTTCTACTTCAAGTGTTGAAAAGCTTCCTCTTGTTTGAATCCCCAATCAAAGGGTTTGTTCTTCTGAGTTAGAGCAGTTAGAGGAACTGCAATCTTTGAGAAGTTTTCAATGAAGCGGCGATAATAACCCGCTAGACCAAGAAAAGAACGAACTTCAGTAGGAGTAGAAGGTGTATCCCAATCCTTAATCGCACTGATATTGGAGGGATCTACATGAATACCTCATTCGTTGATAATATGCTCCAAAAATTGAACTTCTTTAAGCCAAAATTCGCACTTGGAGAATTTGGCGAAAAGTTGCTCTTTCTTTAGGAGTTCTAGGGTAAGACAAAGATGTTGCTCGTGATCAGCTCGCGTCTTAGAGTAAATCAAGATGTCGTCAATAAAAACAATGACGAACTGATCCAAATAAGGTTTGCAGACCCTATTCATTAAGTCCATGAAAACAGCAGGAGCATTAGTCAAACCGAATGGCATGACTGTGAACTCATAATGTCCATAACGCGTACGGAACGCTGTCTTGGGAATGTCTTCTTCATGCACCCGAAGTTGATGATACCCGGAACGTAGATCAATCTTCGAAAAATAAGAAGCGCCCTGTAACTGATCAAAGAGGTCGTCTATGCGAGGTAGGGGATATCGATTCTTGATGGTAAGCTTGTTAAGCTCACGATAATCGATACACATCCTAAAGGATCCATCCTTCTTCTTGACAAAAAGAATAGGAGCACCCCAAGGTGAAAAACTAGGACGTATAAAACATTTGTCAGAGAGCTCCTGAAGTTGTTTAGACAACTCTTGCATCTCAGATGGTGCAAGACGATATGGAGCTCTGGCAATGGGATTTGCACCAGGTACGAGATCAATGCGGAACTCGACTTGGCGTGCTGGAGGTAGACCAGGTAAATCTTCAGGGAACACTTCAGAATAATCTCGAACGACAGGAATATCTGAAATAGACTTACCCTTGCCTTTATCTTCTGTAACATGTGCTAAGAAAGCCACATAGTTCTTCCGCAGATACTTCCGAGCTTTAAAACAAGACATGAGTTTGAGACCACCGGTAGGCTTCTCACCTTGAACCTGCAGAATCTCGCCTGTCGAAAGTGGCACATGAACAATCTTCTCAGAACAAACTATCTCTGCGTGATGCTTGGATAACCAATCCATTCCCACAATAACGTCGAAGCTTCCAAGTTGCATAGGCGCGAGGTCAATAGGAAAAAGATGGTCGTTAAGGTTCAACTGGCAGTTGCGAAGAACAGAATCAAGAATAATGGGTTCACCACTAGCAACTTCTACTGTCAAAGGTTTTCCTAGTTTCGTTCTAGACACGCGAAGCAAAGGCTCAAAAGACAATGACACGAAACTCTTATCGGCACCAGAATCGAAAAGAACAGATGCAAGCTGATTATTAATAAAGAACGTACCGTTCACCACATTATCGTCAGCCTGTGCCTCTTGGGCATTCATGTTAAAGGCTCGGCCTCGAGCCGGAGCCTGAACCTGATTCTGGTTGGCTAGCCTTGGGCACCGGTTCCTGTAGTGGGTCAGATCCCCACAATTGTAACAAGCACCTGGTGGGTATTGTGGTCGTGCAGCTTGACCCTGTTGCTGAGCAGGAGGCTGTGCAACTTGTTGAGCCGGGTTTTGAACTGCGCGATTCTGAGCAAACCGACAAACATCAGCAAGATGACCTGACTTCCCACAGCTAGTACAGAAACGGCACTGATGTTGCGGCTGATGGTGACTGTTGCATCTATTGCACAAAGGTGCATTCCCTGAATAGGGTTTCTTTGCTGGAGGCTGTGCAGGTTGGTTGGGAGCTGCCTGATTAGCTTGGGCAGTGACAGCAAAATTTTGGGAAGCCTTACGCTTCCTTGACCTCTTCGAAGAACCAGAGTCCTTTCCATTCTTGTTTTGACCTTTCTTGTTATCCCCCTTGTCAGCCGACTGTTTCTTGCCCTTGTCACCCTTCCTGTGCAATTTATTCTTCCGAATCTGCGACTCAGTCAATGTCGCTGATAACTCGATTGCCTGACGGAGTGTGGCAGGGTTACTACCAGTAAGGATGTCTTGTACCGAGTCAGGTAGGCTGTCGATGTATCTTTCGATAGCCTTGTCGAGTGGGGTAACCATTGTCGGGCAAAGCAAACTCAACTCTTCAAACCGATCAGTATAAGCCCTGTGCTCACCACTATCTTGCTTCAACTCATCAAATTCCTTCTCCAAAGCTCGCTGCTCATGACGAGGACAGAATTCCCTCATCATAAGGGCTCTAAGTTCAGCCCATGTCTGTGCGAGAGCAACTTCTGCACCCCGGTCTCTCATAACCCCGTTCCACCATGTGAGAGCCCTCTTCTGAAACACACTCGAGGAGAACTCGACCTTGCGATTATCCGGGCACTGCACGTGGCGAAAAGTATTCTCAATGCTCTCGAACCACTGAAGAAGCCCAGTTGCTCCTTTAGAACCACTAAACTTGAGTGGTTTAGCCTGGTTAAAATCCTTGTATTTGCATGGAACATTGTTGTTATTGTTGGCTTGATTCCATTGAGCAAAGAGATTTGGGAATTGAGCAGCCATCTGCTGCGCAATAATTTCTGCCAGTTCGGCAGTCGCTATCTGGTTTTCGCGTCGAGGAGGCATTCTAAAAGAGGAAACATGAAAAGAAACGAGTGAGATGATTGGATGAAGAGAATGAGATGAAACAAAATCAACAAAAGCAAAGATGGTGGTCATTCGTCCGCATTACCAAGCAAACAAACGACACACAGTGACTAATCAAAGTAAATGGGTCAAAAATAATGTATAATGAAGACATGCTCGCCTATAAGTGAACACTCATCCCAAGAATTCCCAGGTAAGCACAACTGGTCTCGCGTCTGATGAGATATATACGAAGTGCTTGCCTAGACAGAAAACCCATAATACAGGCATTCACCCTTCCAGTTTGCACGTGTTCACATTATTTAAAACCCAAAACGTTGATGGGATTTTGAAAATTTGAAGGCACAAGGCCAAAACCAAACTGAAAAGGGTTCAAAACCATATAACAGAGGGTTCAAAACCTTACAATTGAGGGTTCAAAACCTTGTAATAAATCATTCAAAAACAGAAGATTGTTTTTCAAAAAAGATCGTTTCGGAAAAATTTTGGTTCCTTGTTTTGATAATCACCTAAGGATAGGTGATGTACATGTTTTAAGATCTAAACACAAGATAACTTGTGTTAGGGTCCTAGAAAAGTTATAGTCTAGGTCAAAGCATTACTAATAACCTAATTCCCTATAACCATTGGCTCTGATACCAACTCTTCTGTCACACCCCGGCCGCGTAAAACAACAAATCGCGGCGGAAACATCGGGGCGTGTCGTAACAGAATAAATTGTTTCATAACCATGGCATACAAAGTTATATTTTATTTATTAAACAAGAGTGTTACATTGTCTTAAACAGGAAACATAGAGTTTATAACATAATTAAACAAGTCTATCTCCATTTTTAGTCTCTAAGGCACAGGTCCGCCCTAGTGTCATGATCAACATCCTACGGAAAAGCTCCTGAAAACACATGTGAAAATAGGTACGTCAGCATAAAAATGCCTGTGAGATACATAGTTTTGTGAAAATAGGATTCATGACTTGTGTTTAAGAAAATGTTTAGTCATGAACCTTGTAATTTGCTTTGTCTTGTAAATCATTTGAAAAACGATAAGATTAGATGATATGTATAAATAAATGTAAGGTTAAATGAATAACCATGTAAAATGAGTTGTATAAGATAAATTGTTTTGTAAATCAATGTCGTGTGAAAAATATGTAATTTGTATAAAATGTAATATGTCTATACTGAAATGATTTAAATAACGTTACGCTATGTAATATTATACAAACACTTATATATAGGAAGTACCAGCGGCGTATCCACCATGTTTGTATCATATTACACACGTATCGTTACTCAAATCACTTACCCAAACAACCACCAATGTAACTTGTTCATGTACAAACCAATTGTTAAGTGTTATTGTGTAAACCATATCAAAATGTCTATGTCCAATGTAAACCACCAAATGTGTATATCAATGTCAAAATGTTTATGTTCAATGTAGATCATGTAACGTGTAACCAAAATGTCATGTATGGTAAGTGAAATATATCAACTAAACCATATGTAAAATGCACAAAACAAGGTATTGAAGTAAAACATAGTTTAAATCAAAGTTATGTTTTGTGTAATAAATGCATGCTTTACTGATACAAACATCTATGCGGTATTGTTAAAATGCATACATCCAAGCCTTGAGACTGTGGCGATAAACCCTTAAACAAATTAAAGGTTTATCTAAGTTATGTATATCGAATTCGGTCATTCCTTTCATCCCCATACCCAGGATGTCCGAAACGGGAGTTGTCAATTCCTATGGTACCACTACCTACTAACGAATGGCATGATCAATGTTAATGAATGTATTGTTCCATGTTAAACAAACCAAATGTCATACCAAAAATGTAAGCATGTGAAAACAATGCACTAAGTATGTAATCCAATGAACATACGTAACGTGAAATGTAATGTAAAACGATGTACTAAGTAATGCACACAATGGGCACACCTAGCATGAAATGTAATGTAAAACGATGTACTAAGTAATGCACACAATGGGCACACCTAGCATGAAATGTAATGTAAAAAAATGTACTAAGTAATGCACACAATAGGCACACCTAGCATAAGATGTAATGAAATCATGTACTATAATGTACTAACGAATATAGCATGTATATGATGTGAAAACAGGAAAGCATGAAAGTAACAAGTAGGCACATGTGTTCCACCCCAAAATGTTTGGAAAACAGTAAAAGAGGGGTCTATGTACTCACTTGAGATTGTTCAGTAGTCCTAAGATAACCACCAAGCAATGCTAGAGATCACGGAATCAAACGGCACCTAATATAGGTAACTATGTTAATAAACCGGACCTAAATCGGAAGATCGGGTAGCATGAGGGTTTGTAAACCAAACGAGTATGGAGACTCGTGTAGTATGGTTCAACAAAGCCTACATACTAATTGAAACCTAACATAATTGTTTACGACCCATTACGACCCGTTTAGGTAGCTTATGCTACTTTAACGCGTCGTTCGCGTGAAACGCGTTCGGACCGCCTAACTAGTCCTATGACAAGTAGAATATGCCTAAACATGTTACATAATCAGTTATGTGACAAAGGTTTAGGTTACATATGCTTAATTACCAATTATACATGAAAAGGGTATTCTGGTAATTTACCTAAGGCATATAAACTACCTATCATACAACTACTCAAACGATGTGACCATAGGGTATAACCTCGGAAGGTTATTCCCTACCTACTATGGTCACCTAATGTGTTTGGTCGGATCCTAATGATCGACCAAATGGGTCGGGTTCGAGGTATAAGCGATTTATTAGATCGCTTACCCTACGACCCTAGACAACGTGGTAATCAGTAGGCATACTCCCAAGGGACTATAACCAACGTGATTACACTCACGTTGCGAAGTTCAAACGAACTTCGCATTGACCATAACTGGTCAATGTAGAAAGTCAAACAAAGTTTGACTTTCAGACTCGAAAGACTCGAAAAGCAATAAAAGAACGAAAGAATACTTACGAAGGGTCCCCGAATGCTAATTTCGATTCAAAAATCTCAGGTATGAAACAATAGTTTCAACTTAGAGTTTCTCAAATCAAAATTCTAGTGATTTGAGCAATGGGGTGATGGGGTATTTATAGTATTCGGTCCACCGTTAAGATCGTTTCATGGAAACCGTGCTTTAATCGCAACCGAACAAGTGTTGGAACCTTATGGTGACTAAAAGATGATCCTTATCAGCTGACTAGACAATTGAGAATGTGTGGGTGTGGATCAACCAGCTGCAATCTGCTGTTAAATGCAGTTAATCTGGTCTGATAGTGGGACGTGGGCCGCGTGAGGATGTTCAGAAACTGAGGCGGGCCGCCTAGCCCTTCTGATCAGAAAACAAGTTTCAGAAATTACAGTTTTGGTCCCTGCACGTGTTTAAGGCCATTTCTGACACTTCTAAGGCCCGTAAAGCCAACTTTAAGGCCCTAAAATGATGCCTAAACATTTTGGACATGAAACATGCTCAAAAATATGCCGGATGTTGGTTCGTTTGGTCGTACGAACGCGATGTTCGCTTAATTACGACAGAATGCGCATAAGCACGAAAAACGATCCAAATGACGCGACGAATGGATTTTTGGCAAGCCAAACACTAAAGCATAATACAGTCATGCTTACATAAATTTTTGGATGTCCGGATGTATTCAGAACGTAAGTTATGCGCAAAAGTGCAAACTTGTGCACTTTTTGACACTTTTAGTCCCTGAATGACCCAAAAGTTTATTTTAGCATACCGAACCCCTCAAAGCCTATTTCTAAACTATGTAAAGGATATTTATGGTATGTTTAACTTATGTTCATGTTCCGGAATGTTCGTTACAGTTCAAATTGGCATACTTTCGCAGTTTGTCAAGTTTAGTCCCTGTAAGCGAATTAACTTGTTTTTGCCATACCAAAGCCTTTAAAACTTATTTCTAAGTTATGTAAAGGTTATTTAAGGTATGTTAAGTATATGTTGATGTTCCGGAGTATTTGTCGCATTAAACTGATTATGTTTACGCATCAGTTTGCGTATATCTCTCCAGAAAGCGATGTAGAGTTTGAAATTGGATAAAAGTCAAAACGTGAAAAATGTAAAACACAACCAAACAAACATTGGGATCAAATAACATTGTTTTATTGATAACTGAACTGTTCATAATGATTACAAGCACAGATGTTACAATACTTCATCAGAAACGGAAATGAATATAGACAACCTTTGTTTCTTGTTTGAGTTGACACATGACAAAACTTGTTGTGGTTTCTGTGCACTGAATTCCATAATTATGTATGCATCCATAATTACGTAATTCCTTGCACAATCCGCACAGTTTATTTTATAATGTGTAGGGAATAGAATCAATCGAACAACCTTGTGATATCTTTGACTAGATTACCATAGAGTTTCTTTAACTTGGTCAACACATAAACACCTATTCACATAGTCACACAATTGTCAATTTGGTTATTAACTTGTTATCAGCCTGCTATTAATTTTGTTATCAATTTTGTTATCACTTTGTCGTCGATTTGTACCCATGCATTTAAAGTACACCAGGGATCCAACCAATTGACTTCAATTAGTACTTGAAACATCCTCAAGAATCTATCTATAAAGATAGGATGATCTTATAAGGATTCGGTTTTGTCCTCATTGAATCGTAATATACGTATTAAAGCACATAAAGAATCCAATTAAGGACTTTGATTTTGCACTTTAAACATCCACAAGGATCTGACTATGAAGATAGGAAGATCCTATAAGGATTTTGGAATTCGTGTAGGGAGAAATGTTTCGAAACCTTGTACTTGGTATATTAGGTAAACATGTTTATAAAATGTTTTAAAACCATGTGAGATGATTTTGAAATCATGTATGAGATTTTTGAAAACATGTATAATCTTTTGAAATCATATGTTGTGTAAAATATCATGAAGCCAGGAAGATATGATATGTATATTGCGTAAGGCCAATTAAGGATTTATGAAAGTACCCTTAGGTATCCAATCAAGGAATTAAAGTGGTACTTTGGGTATTCGTCTAGAGTTGTAACTTGTACCTTGTACTTTGTTTCTTAGATAAAACGAGTACTTAGGATTTTCGTGGAGATTGCGAGCGATCATAAAATGGAAGAACTACGAAAGTAGTTTGTTTTGCAAGGAACACGATTCCTTAATGTCGGTATCGTAGGGGTATGTCATTCATACATGTAACCACATTTGTTTTCGTACATTGAAATGCAAATAAAATTTTGTTTATAAACCAAACTTAATTGTTTCAAAGTCTTGGATAACAAAAGAAATAAAGCATAAAGTTCAGTTGTTTCTAAGCAACATTGTCTTTTAATTAGTCGAATGCTCATCCACGTGCTAGGTTTGCATTAACAAACTTTGGGCAATTGGTTCTGAAATGGCCCATCTCGCCACAGTTGTAGCAAGAACCGGGTGGAAAACGAGCTTGAGCAGGGTTGTTATCAACTTGATTTTGTGTTGTCGCTGCTCGGCAAACCCTAGCTGTATGACCAACAAGTCCACAATTTAGGCATTTGCGGCAATGTACATTAGCATGATGATGAAGGTTACATTGGTTGCATAGAGGTGCAGTTCCATTGTATGGCTTTTTAGCAGGGGGTTGAGCTGGCTGGTTAGGAACAGCTTGATTGTTTTGAGCAACTACAGCGAAGTTCTGTGAAGCCTTATGCTTCTTTGACTTCTTGGAGGATTCAGTCTTGTTATCCTTTGATTTTGTCTCATCTGTTGGTTTTTTGTCGCCCTTTCAAAAAAGTTTACCCTTCCTAATCTGAGATTCAGTCAGGGTAGCGGATAATTCGATGGCCTGTCTGACTATGGTAGGGTTGCTACCAGTAACAATGTCCTGAACAGGATAGGGAGGCCATCAATGTACTTTTCAATTGCCTTATCCAAAGGCGTAACCATGGTAGGACACAAAAGACTTAGCTCCTCATATCGTCGGTGTAGGCTCGATGTTCACCACTATCTTGTTTAAGATCGTTAAATTCCCTTTACAATGCCTTGAGTTCATGACGAGGACAGAATTCCTTCATCATTAGAGCCTTCCTTCATCATTAGAGCCTGAAGCTCTTCTCAGGTTTAAGCCAATGCCACATCGGCACCCCTGTCTCTCATCACACTATTCCACCATGTAAGTGCTCTTTTTTGAAATACACTCGATGCAAACTCAACCTTTCGCTCATTTGGGCATTGTACATGACGAAATGTGCTTTCGAGACTCTCAAACCACTGTAGGAGCCCAGTAGCTCCTTCAGACCCAGTAAATATAATTGGCTTAGCTGAGTTGAACTGTTTATAGTTGCATGGAGCGGGTGCATTGTTGTTATTTACTAAGCGATTAAGGTTACCATGGCGGCATCCTGAGTTTGATCACGTTAAGGAGGCATTCTGAAAGAGTAAAGAAACATGAGGGGAAACGAGTGAGATGATATTGAATAGTCAAAATTGAATGCTTGAAAAAATATCGACAAAGCATGAAGATTGTGATCATTTGTTCGTTACCTAGAACAAACAAACGACACTGTGACTAATCAAAGTAAATAGGTCATATTAATGTATCACGAAGACATGCTTTAGCCTATAAGTGGACACTCACCCCAAGAGTTCCCAGGTAAGAGTGACTGGTCTGATACCACGGATTTGTACGAACACTCTAGCCTTAGATAGAAAACTCGAGGTACAGGCATCCACCCTTCCAGATTGCACGTCACATTATACGACCCAAACTTCGACAAGATTTTGAATACTGTTAGTGCATATGTCAGTTGACTTCGTCTTGTATCGAGTCATGTATCTAGATAGATAGATCAAGACACGTAGTACGAGAAAAACGGGAAACAAATCAGAACCAGCCACTTCGCATGAAGTGACCAGTTCGTGCGGACTGGACCAGGTCGTGCGACCTGGACCAGGTCGTGCGACCTGGACCAGGTCGTGTGAGATTGTTTCGTGCAATATGGGTTTCCTATATATAGGAGGTCTTGCGTCTTCATTTGTAACGATTGTGATTCCAGTAGCGAAGCTCTGCTGAAGTGTCGCCAGCTCTTGTAACGTTGTGAAATCAATACAAACGACCGTTAATCTACTTCTAAGTGTGATTCTAGCTGCAATGAAGATCAAATCACTGAATAACTTCGACAAGATTTTGAAAACTGTTAGTGCATATGTCAGTTGACTTCGTCTTGTATCGAGTCATGTATCTAGATAGATAGATCAAGACACGTAGTACGAGAAAAATGGGAAACAGATCAGAACCAGCCACTTCGCATGAAGTGACCAGTTCATGCGGACTGGACCAGGTCGTGCGACCTGGACCAGGTCGTGTGAGATTGTTTCGAGCGATATGGGTTTCCTATATATAGCAGGTCTTGTGTCTCCATTTGTAACGATTGTGATTCCAGTAGCGAAGCTCTGCTGAAGTGTCGCCAGCTCTTGTAACGTTGTGAAATCAATACAAACAACCGTTAATCTACTTCTAAGTGTGATTCTAGCTGCAATGAAGATCAAATCACTGAATTCCGCCTCTGATTTGGTCTACAACTCTTCTGATCGACTCGTTTAGGTCGAATCCTGATCCTCATTGAATCGTAATATACGTATTAAAGCACATAAAGAATCCAATTAAGGACTTTGATTTTACACTTTAAACATCCACAAGGATCTGACTATGAAGATAGGAAGATCCTATAAGGAAAAGACATGACCTAGTCCGGGTCTGATATCTTAGAATCGACCTAGTCTAAGTCTAAGCACCAACAGACCGCCTTGTGCGAGCCCAGTAGGGGTTCTGCATGAGCTTATTCTCAAACTCGCTAAAACCACATCCCCGTGCGAACACCGCATACTACAACTTCGCACGGATGGGCCTTTCCTAAGGATGAAAACGCACTATTGCCTTTCCTAAGGCAAACATAATACACACGATTTCAAAAACACTCACATAACACAAAAGAATGATTTTATCGAGATTAGGTGTGAAAACCAAGAACTCTCGAAGAGACCGCTCACTCTACGCAAAATTTTTACTCTCAGCATGAGAATCTTTTGTTGAGTCAGGAGTGGCATCCATACCTCGACGAAATTCTCCCTCTCAATTTCGTGCTTTTTACCACACAATCCGGAATAAAGTCATTAAGTCAGGGGTGAAACCCGCATCTTAATGGCTAGCTCCAATCTCTACTTTGGTTTTACAAAACTCTCACCAAAGTCTCGATGGATTCCAATGAATCAGTTCACGTAGTAACCGAAAGGATGAGTGTCGTTCACCATATATCAGTGAGAGAGCACAGTCTATCAGGCCAAAGCGTGTGCTCGAGAACGTTGTGGAATAGTTAAATCACTTTGGGTGTTCGACATGTATCGATAGAACCCAAGACAATCTATTTCGATCCTAAGCCCGCAATCGCTGATTTTATGCTTCATCGCTTTTATTTGTTTTATGTGTTTACATAATTATATGTTTCGATTTTGGAGACTTATTCGCTTTTCCGCTCACTGCTTCACTAAACGTGCACAACTCGCACAACACTCTTAGCTCAAAACGCTAACAAATCGCAGACAAACTAAGAACTCTCATACGCTACACTCGACGCTTATGGCACTCGCTATCGCTCGCTACTCTCGAACGCGCTTCGCGAAACTTGAAGGATAGGTGAATACATGCAATATATGTAGATGAATACGTGCAAAATATAGGTGAATACGTGCAAAATATGTGTTTACGTGGATTATGTGCCTTACGTGCCTGCGTGCTTGTGTGCCTATGTGGACTATGTGCCTACGTGACTATGTGCCTATGTTTTGGACGTGTTCATGTGCTTTACAACAACGAAGGATGTTTTACGATACACTAAGTTTTTCAAAACGTGACCCGATATAATCGAATCTCGCCTAAATCATACGACGATGTCTGCTGCAGACAATGTCTTCCCTTGGTTCTCACACTCGCCGCAACGCTCAGAAAAGCAGAGATAACAAGCGTATCGCTTCTCTCGTCGCCAAGGAAATGGCTAAAGTCATACCTCAGATCGTCAGTGAGATCAACGAGGTCAGCAACAAATCATCCGTCGAATCAAAGAGCGACTAGCCGAAAGCCCTTTTGGCTTCCAACAATTCAAGGCCTACGGTCCTGCTAACTTCACTGGTGAAGACGGGCCCAGTGCCATGTTTCAGTGATTTGACTCGATTGAAGTCACCCTTTGTCAAAGCGGATGCCTAGACAACCTCCGCACTGTGAATGCTACCGGAGTCTTCCAGTCTAGGGCACTTGATTGGTGGACTACTGAACGCAACAGGAGAGTTAACGATGCAGCCTATGGACTCTCTTGGGAGGAACTGAAGGAAGTCATGATGAAAGAATTATGTCCCCCACATGAACTCCAAAAGCTGGAAAACGAGTTCTGGGTATCAAGCAAGAAGGAGGTGATAACGCTGGTCTCACCGCTCGCTTCAAGCAGCTCAGCATCATCTGTCCTGGTCAAGTGTCAACGCCTGACATCACGATCAAGAAGTACATTCGAGCTTTACCCGATTGTGTAGCTGAATTTGTTCAGGCAGCTAAACCTACTACCATTGAGGAAACTTATCAACTCGCCACTGAGATCAATGATAAGCGAGTTTTGGCTGGTTAATTTAAAACCTTAACCAAGAATCTCCACCAGGTCACTGCTACTCCTGCTACTGAAACCGCAGCACCTCAAGTCTCGAAGTCTTCATGTCAGAATCGCAAGCGCAGGGGTAACAACAACAAGAATTATGCTGCTACTGCTACTCCTCTCAACGTTGTTCCTGTCCAACCCAACCAGAATCAGAACCGCCAAGTGGCAGCACCTGTGACCAACGCACTGCCTGCTAAGTGTGCGTACACTGGTCCTCATCCTATGTGCCCTACTTGCACCTATCATCACCCAGCTGGGATAGCTTGCCGTTTTTGTGTCCAGTGCAACCTCTACGGACATTTCACAGCGAACTGTCGCACCTTCCCACGTCAGTAAGCTCAAGCTCCTCCTACACTGCTAGCTCCACTCCCCGCTCCTCAGGGTAACCAAGCAGCTCTTGCTCCCGCTGCCCATGCATGAGCCTACTTCTCATGTGGTGACCCTAATCATTTTGAAAATGTCTGCCCCAACCTTGTGGTGAAACAAGAGCCGCAGCAACCACCGCAGCAACAACATCAACAGCAGTAGCCTCAGCAGCAGCAGCAACCACAGCAAGCAGCCCGCGAACGAACTTTCAACATCAATGTCCGCCAGGCTCAAACTGACAACAATGTTGTCAATGGTACGTTTCTCGTTAATGGTATTTATGCTTAGTGTTTATTTAATACTGGAGTCGATAACTGTTTTGTGTCATTTGAATTCGAAAAGCTCCTAAACCATAAACGCGCTAACCTCCCAACGACGTTCGATGTAGAAATTGCCACCAGAAGAACCGTCACCGTTGATTATGTTATCCGTGATTGTACTCTTGAACTCAACAATCACATCTTCCTGATCGATCTCATTCCGATGCAACATCGATATCATAGTAGGCAAGGATTTTCTTCATGAGAATCGTGCTGAAGTCGTTTGTTTCGAAAAGATGATTCGTTTCTCTCTTTCTAATGGCGACCAACTCTGTGTTTATGGCGAAGTATCTTCGAAGGAACTTAAACTTATGCCGTGCATTCAAGCAAGCAAGTATCTCCAAAAGGAATACAAGGCTTTCTTAGCACACATCGTAGTAGCAGAGAAGGAAAAGAAGACGATGGAAAAGGTACTTGTGGTTCGTGATTTTCTTGCTGTCTTTCCTGACGACTTAAATGGTCTACCACCGTCTCGTGAAATTGATTTTCGTATCGACCTCATTCCTGGAGCTAACCCTATCGCTAAAGCCCCTTATAGTCTCGCTCCGTCCGAAATGCGTGAACTTTCGAGTCAACTCTAGGAATTACTTGATAAAGGCTTTATACGCCCTAACACATCTCCATGGGGAGCACCTGTCCTTTTCGTGAAAAAGAAGGATGGATCGTTCTGAATGCACATCGATTATAGGGAACTCAATAAGCTTACTATCAAGAATCGCTATCCCTTACCCCGAATCGACGATTTGTTTGATCAATTGCAAGGCGCTACGTGTTTCTCTAAGATCGATCTACGCTCTAGTTATCATCTGTTGTGAATTCAGGAGGAAGATATCCCTAAAACCGCTTTTCGCACTCGTTATGGCCATTATAAATTCGTCATTATGCCCTTTGGTCTTACCAACGCACCCGCGGTTTTCATGGATTTGATGAATCACGTGTGTAAACTTTTTCTCGACCGCTTCGTCATCGTGTTTATCGATGATATCCTTATCTATTCGAAGTCAAAAGCCAAACATGCGCAACATCTTCGTTTGGTTTTCGAGCTTTTCCAAGGGAATTGCCTCTACGCCAAGTTCTCCAAGTGTGAATTTTGGCTCGAGGAGGTTCAATTCCTCGGTCACATCGTCAACAGTCAAGGTATTCACGTCAATCCCGCGAAGATAGAAGCAGTTAAGAGTTGGATTACACCGAAAACTTTGTCCGAAGTTTGTTCTTTGCTCGGATTGGCGGGTGATTACTGTCGATTTATCGCTGATTTCTCTAAAATCTCCGTTCCTCTCACCTCTCTTACGTATAAAGACAAGACTTTATTTTGGGGAACCGAACAAGAGGATGCCTTTCATACTCTTAAGCATATGCTTTGCGACGCTCCCGTACTCGCGCTACCCTATGGAAACGACGAATTTGTAGTCTACTACGATGACTCTAACCTAGGTCTTGGTTGTGTGCTTATGCAACGAGATAAGGTTATCGCGTACGCGTTGTAACAACCCGTTTTTGGGAAGTCAAAGTACAAGTTAAAGGAAGAAAAGATTGCTAATTGTGATCTGTCACTCCTTGCTTGACCATTAAATCATACTTTTGACTTGTAATCGAATTATATTATTTAATCGCTTTAGTTGTATTATGTGGAGTATCTATTAATAATCGTTATTTAATCGCATGTTTAATTGCTAATCGACTTATCGCTAATCGCTATCGCAATCGAGACTCGGATTATGTGTTCTGGATATTGTTTTACGTGTGTGTGCCATTATGTGTTACTTGTGCATGTTATGTTTATGTTGAGGTGTTTAATCGCAATCGCAATTCTAACGCATCGCAATCTAATCGCAAATGCTAAACGCAAGTTATTCATAGTGATTGTATGTTAGATATAGTAGTTAGGTTATTTGTTTAACTAATGGGTAATACTATCGCATCGCTCACTCGAATTGCATCGCAACGCTCAACACGTGAACGAAAACGACAAAACTTATCGCGCCGGACACCTGGATCGAGTGGCCAACCGATTGAGTGGCCATCCGATCGGATTGCCGTCCGATCGGGTTGCCATCCGATCGGGTTGCCATCCGATCGGACTGCCATCCGATCGGTGACCAATCCGACACTTCAGCACTTTCCTCTTTTGGAAACCCTATAAATACCCTCCTGTCACATCATTTGTGATGTGACAGCTCCTCACTCGACCAGCCGCACTCCAGCTCTCTTTTCTCTCGATTTCTCGCGATTCTTGTAAGTTTTCAACCTAAATCTTGTACTTCTATGATCTACACACACTTCTTCATCATTTTCACCTTTGAATCTTAACTTTTAGCCGTGAAATCACCGGATTTGAGGTGTTCTAGGGTGATGTCATCATGGAGTTCTTATGAACTTCAAGGGTTGGCTTCATTCCACCAAGAACAACTTAGATCTGAAAGATTTCCACAAGACTAAACAATGTTTTCACATAGATCTACACATATTCATGGTTGAAAGGATTGAAAGATGGTTTTCCAACTTTCTTTCAACTCTTTTACACTCAATGCACTCAAAACCGATAGAATCAGAGCTCGTTCTGATCTTCTACTCTTTCTTAGTGATGGGTTGGTCCAAGATCTGAATTCTATCCAAGGGACAACTGATTTCGGGTTAAGCATGAACCACCATCTCGAACAGTTGACTGGTCGGGCTAGGGTGATTCCTGTATAGTGTAGATCACATCATTTGGAAACCCTATAAATACCCTCCTGTCACATCATTTGTGATGTGACAGCTCCTCACTCGACCAACCGCACTCCAGCTCTTTTTTCGCTCGATTTCTCGCGATTCTTGTAAGTTTTCAACCAAAATCTTGTACTTCTATGATCTACACACACTTCTTCATCATTTTCACCTTTGAATCTTAACTTTTAGCCGTGAAATCACCGGATTTGAGGTGTTCTAGGGTGATGTCATCATGGAATTCTTATGAACTTCAAGGGTTGGCTTCATTCCACCAAGAACAACTTAGATCTGAAGGATTTCCACAAGATTAAACAATGTTTTCGCATAGAGCTACACATATTCACGGTTTAAAGGATTGAAAGATGGTTTTCCAACTTTCTTTCAACTCTTTTACACTCAATGCACTCAAAACTGATAGAATCAGAGCTCGTTCTGACCTTCTACTCTTCCTTAGTGATGTGTTGGTCCAAGATCTGAATTCTATCCAAGGGACAACTGATTTCGAGTTAAGCATGAATCACCATCTCGAACAGTTGACTGGTCGGGCTAGGGTGATTCCGGTACGATCGGATCACTTGGGTCAAGATCGGGTTTCTATTGTTTAATACGTTGTTAAACCGTCTCGAACAAACCGCAAACTTCTAAAATAACCAAGTTCAAGACGATCAGATGCATCAGGATGGATTGCCTTCCGATCGGATTGCCATCCGACCGGATTGCCACCCGATCGACTGGCCATCCGATCGGATTGCACTTGAGCTTCCAAACACTTAATTATTTCCAAGTTTTCAAAGGGCTGAACGTCGAACGGATTGCCATCCGATCATGTGACATCTGGAACTTTGGTACTTAATCATTTTCAAAGGGCAACAGTTTCCAACGGATTGCTACCCGATCGGATTACCATCCGATCGAGTAACCATCCTACTGTGAACTTGTTCTCACTAAGTGTCGAGCCAATCAGATCGCTATCCGATCGAACGGCCGTTCGATCGATTGACCTGAAAGGTAGAGATACTTCTCTGTTTTCAAAGTGCTACAACGAAAACTTCAAAGCCATCATACACAAACACATTCTTACCAAACGAATGTCAATCCAATAGAATGGCCATCCGATCGGATGACCATCCGAACGGATTGACATCCGATCGACTGGTCATCCGAACGGATTACCATCCGACACTTGGTCACTTTTCACCATTCTGCGCACCGCTCTTCGCTTATTCTATCGTTAACTGTTTTGGCTAACCACTCTAGCGCTCCCTTTAATGCATTACCATCGCTGTGAGTATACTCGATCCCTTTTTGCTTTATGCACTTTTGAGTGTTACATTCGTTACATATTCTAAATCACAATCGAACACGCAACGCAAACACTATTTATACGTTGACCGTTATTGCTTGTAACTTGTTACTCGATGAACGCTTGTATGTTATGTTAACACAGTGATTGTTGCCTGACACCTTAGCAACGATAGTACTATTTGTTTGGACTCAGCACCTGTCGTGGACGGGGGTTGTTAAGGTTACCTCTTCACGTGTCACAGTGGTGATATGTGTTGCGCATTCTACAACTCGCAGTCTAGTCTGTGCGTATTTCATTGTCGATAACTTACTAGCTTCGCACTATACATGTTACATGATGGTTATGCGTAAACGATTTTGAACTCTATTAATACTATTAAACTTGTATACTCACCTTTACACTATGTGTATTGACCTCTATTTTAATGTATGTGACAGGTTCTTAGGATGCTTGCGTGCTCTTTGATGGAATCAAGTGGGAGAGGGTCTAGAAACAAACAAACAAACAGTTTATTTTTAATTAAATCTGAGTTGTCGGAGTTTTGTTTTGAGGATATCTATGTATGTAATAATTTGATTGCTTGTTAGGTTATGGTATGGGACATAATAATAACTATCTGGTAATCTAGTTGTTATGGAATTTCTCTTTACAATCTGTTTCGCTCAGTGCCATGCCCCGATCTTTCCGTCATCAGTTGGGGTGTGACAGATTGGTATCAGAGCCATAACTATAGGGAATTAGGCAAGACTCGACCTAGTCCGGGTCGATGTCTTAGAAACGACCTAGTCTATAGTCTAAGTACCAACAGACCGACTTGTGCATACCCAGTGTGGGTTTTATACAGGCTTATTCGCTATTTCTCGCTTACACTCGCTATACACTACACTTCTGCGAGAACCTCGCATACTACAGTTCTGCACAAAAGCATCTTTTCCTAAGGCTGGACATACACACAAACGGATGATCAGGTTAATATTAGGTGTGAAAACCGCAAACTCTCGACCAGATTACTCGTTCGAATTACTATTTTTCCTACAAAACAAGAGAAATTGCTTTGAATCAGGAGTGAAATCCATACTTTGACGCAAATCTCCTTATCTACCTCATGATTTTATCATACAAACAGGAATGTAGTCGTTAAGTTAGGGGTGAAACCCAAACCTTGATGACTCGTTCTACTCTCTAATGTGGTTTTTGCAAAACTCTCACCAAAGTCTCGACGGACTCCAACGACTAGAGGTCACACTGGACTGGAAGGATTCGTGCCAATCATTCGAATTGAAGCAAGAGCACAGTGCCGAAGGCCAAAGTATGCACCTGAAGTCCTTGTGAATAGTCTAATCACTTTGGGTAGTCAATGTCTACACACACCCGAGACGATCTCTCCTCAAATTTTTATGTGTTTCGATTCTGGAATCCGCAGCAGCTAACTCTGTGATTTATCGCTTTTATGATCGAATTTTATGTGAAATTTCTGTGATTTATATGGTGAATTGTTAGCGTTTTGAGATAAACAGTACGGTGGTACTGATGGTTTCGAATCCATGTTTCTCGCTCCGCCAAAACACACACGATTCACACCACATTAACAAATCACTGGTCTATGCTCGCTATGATACTCGCTGTGTACTCTCTAACTACAATCGCTATACGTGTTGTGAAGGATAGGTGAAAATGTGCAACATATGTGCTTAGGTTAGTTTATGTGCTTATGTGCTTATGTGCCTATGTGCTTAGGTGGTTCTGTGATTTTGTGCTTATGTGAATTTTGTGAATGGCTGTGTTCCTGAGCTTTTCATCAATCGCTAGCTTACATTAGATCCTAGTATAGTCGATGATTAATCGAAACTGTGTTTGAGTCCTATGACGCTGTCTATTGCAGACAATGTCGTCATTCTGATCATTCCATTCCCTTTCAGCTCGCCACAATCATGATGACAAACGCATCGCCGCCCTCGTCGCTAAGCAAATGGCGAAAGTTATCCCCCAGATTGTTAGTGAGTTGAATGAAAACGCTAGCAAGTCTTCTGAAGAGTCTAGGACTGATGCTCCAAAAGCTGCTTTTAGCTTTAAGCAGTTCAAAGCCTGCGGCCCGAAAGAGTTTACCGGCGAAGATGGGCCTACGGCCATGTTCCAATGGTTTGATTCTATCGAAGTCACCCTACGCCAGAGTGGCTGTCCTGATAATCTATGTACTCTTAACGCAACTGGCGTCTTCCAATCCCGAGCTCTGGATTGGTGGATGGCCGAGAGAAACAAGAGCGGAAATGATGCAGCTTACGGGCTGACGTGGGATAAGTTGAAGGACGTTATGATGCAAGAGTTATGCCCTCCCCACGACCGCCAAAAGCTGGAGGACGAGTTTTGGCATATCAAGCAGAAAGATAGAGACAACGCTGCTTTGACTGCTCGCTTCAAACAGCTAAGCATAATCTGTCCTAGCCAAGTTACCACGCCTGAAATCACCATCAAGAAGTATATCCGTGCTCTTCCAGATTGTGTGGCTGATTTCGTTCAAGCTGCAAAGATGACAACAATTGAGGAAACCTTTTTACTCGCTGCTGAGATCAACGACAAGCGAGTCAAGTCTGGTTACTGGGATAAAGTTTCCAAGAATCTGCATCAAGCTACCACTGCACCAACCGCTGAAACCACCGCCGCACCGCAATCTTCGAAGCTCTCTCGCCTCAAAAGGAAGAATAACAGCAGTTCCAGCAACAAGAACTATGCGATCACTGCAGCTCCGCTCCAATCAGTTCCTGCTCAACCGTAGTCTCAACACCGCCAAGTAGCGGCACTCGTCACCAACGCACCGCTGGCAAAGCGTGCGTATACTGGTCCTCACCCGGCTTGCCCTACTTGTACCTATCACCACCCTGTGGGAATCGGTTGCAGATAATGTGTGCATTGCAACATGTACGGCCACTTCACCGCCAACTGCCGTACAGGTCCACGTCAAGCCCCGCTCCAACACAAGGCCAAGCTCCTGCTCAATAAGCTATACTTGCTGCTCCTCAAGGCCATCAAGCGGCTCCTGCACCCGCGATCCATGCTAGAGCTTGTTATGCATCTGGTGATCCCAACCACTTCACAAACATGTGCCCCAATAGAGTGGTGAAGCAAGAGTCACAACAGCAGCAGCCCCAGTAGCAGCCTCAACAACAGCAGCAACATCCAACAGCCCGCGGACATGCATTCAACATTAACGCCCGTCAGGCTTAGGCAGACAACAATGTGGTCAATGGTACATTCCTTGTGAATGGTATATATGCTTCGTGTTTGTTTGATACTGGAGTATATAACTGTTTTGTATCGTTTGAATTCAAAAAGCTCCTCAATTGTAAGCGCACTCATCTCCCCTCGATGTTCGATGTTGAAGTTGCCACCGGAAGAACCGTCGCCGTCAATTCTGTTCTACGTGATTGTACGCTTGAACTCAACAATCACGTCTTCCTTATAGATCTCATTCCGATGCAGCTCGGTAGGTTTGACGTCATAGTAGGCATGGATTTTCTTCGCGAGAATCATGCTGAAGTTGTTTGCTTCGATAAGATGATTCGCTTCTCGCTCGCTAGTGGTGATCTACTTTGTGTGTATGGCGAAACTCCTTCAAAAGGCCTTAAACTCATGTCGTGTGTCCAGGCTAGTAAGTATCTCCGCAAGGAATACCAAGCTTTCTTGGCACACATTGTAGTAGCGGAGAAGGAAAAGAAAGGTAATCCAGGAGTAAAAGATGTTCCCGTTGTTTGTGAATTCCCAAACGTTTTTCCCGACGATTTACCCGGGCTACCTCCCGCTTGCGATATCGATTTTCGAATCGACCTCATTCATGGAGCAAACCCTGTTGCCAAAGTGCCTTATCGTCTTGCTCCTTCCGAAATGCGCGAACTCTCGAGTCAGCTCCAGGAACTACTTGATAAAGGCTTTATTCTCCCTAGCACCTCTCCATGGGGCGCGCCTGTCCTTTTCGTCAAAAAGAAGGATGGATCGTTCCGGATGTGCATTGACTATAGGGAGTTGAATAAGCTGACAATCAAGAATCGATATCCCTTGCCTCGAATCAATGATTTGTTTGATCAGTTACAAGGTGCTACGTGTTTTTCAAAGATCGATCTACGCTCAGGCTACCACCAATTATGCATTCAAGAGGACGATATTCCCAAAACCGCTTTTTGAACCCGCTATGGTCATTACGAGTTTGTTGTCATGCCTTTTGGTTTGACCAACGCTCCCGCCGTTTTCATGGATCTAATGAATCGAGTGTGCAAACCCTTCCTTGACCATTTCGTAATCATGTTCATCGACGATATCCTGATCTATTCCAAGTCAAAAGTCGAACACTCGCAACATCTACGTTTGCTTCTTGAGTTGCTCCAGGGAAACCGTCTCTATGCCAAGTTCTCCAAGTGTGAATTTTGGCTAGAGGAGGTCCAATTCTTGGGTCACATTGTCAATAGTCAAGGTATTCACGTTGATCCTGCGAAGATCGAAGCTGTTAAGAGTTGGGTTACATCCAAGAACTCGTCTGAAGTCCGCTCTTTTCTCGGACTCGCAGGCTATTATTGTCGTTTTATCGAAGGCTTTTCTAAGATCGCTGTGCCGCTAACCTCTCTTACGCATAAGGATAAACCTTTTGTTTGGGGAACTAAACAAGAGGGAGCCTTTCAAACCCTCAAAGTTATGCTTTGCAATGCTCCCATGCTCTCACTGCCCAATGAAAACAACGACTTCGTAGTTTACTGCGATGCCTCTAACCTTGGTCTTGGTTGTGTTCTCATGCAACGAGATAAGGTTGTCGCGTACGCTTCTCGACAGCTCAAGATCCACGAAAAGAACTACACCACACACGACCTTGAACTTGGCGCGGTTGTTTTTGCGTTAAAGATTTGGCGACACTACCTTTACGGTACCAAGTGTACGAACTTCACTGATCATAGGAGCTTACAACATATCTTTGACCAGAAGGAACTAAATATGCGTCAACGCCGGTGGGTAGAACTGCTCAACGATTACGACTGTGAGATCCGTTACCATCCAGGCAAAGCAAATGTCGTTGCCGATGCTCTCAGTCGATGAAGCTATTTGCATAGTGTTCTTAATATCAAAGCCCAGCATCATCTCAAAACTCTTATACGCGACGCTCAGCATGCTTGCTTTACCGAACGAACTTTGAAGAAGGAAAGGATTCTAAACGATGGCGCCCAACTCGAGAATAAGTCGAATGGTATCTTTCACTATTTAGACCAAATTTGGATTCCCAAGCGTACGGATTTGCGACAACTTCTGATGGACGAAGCCCACAAATCTCGGTATTATATTCATCTCGGTGCTGACAAGATGTACCAGGACATGCGCTACAAGTACTGGTGGCCGGGCATGAAGAAGGATATCGTTATCTGTGTTTCGAAATGCCTGACTTGTTCCAAGGTCAAGGCTGAGCAGCAAAGACCCTTTGGCTTACTCGTACAACCCGTGATCCTGATGTGGAAATGGGAGAGTATAGCTATGGACTTTATAACAAAACTTCTGCGCACAACGTCAGGTCACGACAGCATCTGGGTTGTCGTTGACCGTTTGACTAAATTAGCTCATTTCCTACCGATATGAGAAGATTTTAAGGTAGAAAAATTAGCCCGAATCTACACCAATGAGATCATTTGTCGACACGGGACGCCTCGTGACATCATCTCTGGCCGCGATGGTCGGTTTACCTTACGTCTTTGGGAAACGTTTCAATCTGCTCTCGGTACTACTCTTAATCTAAGTACCGCTTTCCATCCCCAAACCGACGGTCAGACTGAAAGAACGATTCGCACCCTTGAAGACATGCTCCATTCGTGTGTCATAGATTTCGGTGGTAATTGGGACGCGCACTTACCTTTGGTCGAATTCTTGTACAATAACAGTTATCATTCTAGTATACAGATGGCACCATTCGAGGCTTTATACAGAAGAAAATGTCGATCGCCTATTGTATAGCACGAGATCGGGGATGCGCAAATTACCGGTCCCGAGCTGTTGTAAGGAACGACTGACAAGATCCTCCAAATTCGAGACAATCTATTGAAAGCTCGGAACCGACAGAAAAGTTACGCTGATAGACGCCGCAAGCCCCTTGAATTTGACGTTGGCGATCACATACTCCTAAAGGTTGCACCTTGGAAGGGGGTGATCAAATTCGGCAAGAAAGGAAAGCTCGTGCCACGATATGTTGGACCCTTTAAAATTCTAGAAAGGATTGGAAAAGTGGCCTACAGACTCGAACTACCAGAGGAACTGAATAACGTCCACCCGACTTTCCATGTCTCGAACCTCAGAAAGTGCTTGGTCGACCAGGAATTACATGTCCCACTTGAGGATTTACAAGTGGACGAAACAATACACTTCGTGGAAAAGCCTGTTGAGATCGTGGGACGAACGCGGTGCCGAGTTGCTGAGACGCTCATGCATTCCCATTGTGAAGGTTCGCTGGATGGCAAACGCGGTGCCGAGTTCACCTGGGAACTCGAAATCGACATGAAGGCGAAGTACCCGCTACTATTTGTTATGCCTACTTCTTAAATTTCAGGACGAAATTTCCTAAAGTAGGGGAGGCTGTAACAACCCGCTTTTTGGGAAGTCAAAGTCAAAGGAAGAAAAGATTGCTAATTGCGATCTGTCACTCCTTCCTTGACCATTAAATCATACTTTTGACTTGTAATCGAATTATATTATTTAATCGCTTTAGTTGTATTATGTGGAGTATCTATTAATAAACGCTATTTAATTGCATGTTTAATCGCAAATCGCTATCGCAATCCCAAACACATGCTTACCAAACGAATGTCAATCCAATCGAATGATCATCCGATCGAATGACCATCCGAACGGATTGACATCCGATCGACTGGCCATCCGATCGGATTGCCATCCGACACTTGGTCACTTTTCATCGTTTTACGCACCACTATTCGCTTATGCTATCGTTAACTATTCAGGCTAACCACTCTAGCTGTGAGTATACTCGATCCCTTTTTGCTTTATGCACTTTTGGGCATTACATACGTTACATATTCTAAATCACAATCGAACACACAACGCAAACACTATTTATACGCTTACCGTTATTGCATGTTACTTGTTACTCGATGAACGCTTGTATGTTATGTTAACACAGTGATTGTTGTCTAACGCCTTAACAACGATAGTACTATTTGTTTGGACTCAGCACCTGTCATGGACGGGGGTTGTTAAGGTTAACTCATCACGTGTCACAGTGGTGATATGTGTTGCGCATTCTACAACTCGCAGTCTAGTTTGTGCATATTTCATTGTCGATAACTTACTAGCTTCGCACTATACATGTTACATGCAGGTTATGCGTAAACGATTTCGAACTCGATTATATCTATTAAAATTGTATACTCACCTTTACATAATGTGTATTGACCTCTATTTTAACGTATATGACAGGTGTTTAGGATGCTTGCTTGCTCTTTGATGGAATCAAGTAAGAGTGGGTCTAGAAACAAACAAACAATTTATTTTTAATTAAATTTGAGTTATCGGAACATGTTTTGTTTTGAGGATATCTATGTCTGTAACAATTTGATTGCTTGGTAGGTTATGGTATGGGACATTATAATAACTATCTGGTAATCTAGTTGTTATGGAATTTCTCTTGACAATCTATTTCGCTCAGTGCCATGCCCCGATGTTTCCGTCATCGATTGGGGTGTGACACGCGTCTCGTTAGCTCAAAGACATACCTAAAACGGCTTTCAGGACTAGGTATGGTCACTACGAGTTTACAGTCATGCCATTTGAACTAACAAATGCTCCTGCAACATTTATGGACATGATGAATAGGATCTGTAAACCGTATTCGGATCGTAATTGTCTTCATCGATGATATACTTATTTATTCCAAAATCCAGGACGAGCATTGTGAGCACCTACATGCACTCTTAACTCTGTGAAGGAAAGAGAAGCTCTACGCTAAATTTTCAAAATGTGAATTTTGGTTACAATAGGTGCACTTTTTAGGACACATGGTGAATGACGAAGGCATTCACGTAGATCCCTCAAAGATAGAAGCAATCATAAATTGGAAGGTCCCACAATCAGCTAAGATAGTTGTTCCATTAACTAAGTTAACCTGTAAAACTGTTAAGTTTGAATGGGGACCTAAGCAAGAAGAGGCCTTTAGGATTTTAAAGCAAAGATTAACAAATGCCCCAATTCTAGCCTTACCAAACGGAACCGAAGATTTTGAAGTCTTCTGAGATGCTTCTAAGTTGGGATTAGGATGTGTGCTAATGCAACGCAAAAAGGTAATTGCATATGCATCAAGGCAGTTGAAGAAGCACGAGGAAAACTATACGACTCATGATTTAGAATTAGGAGCAATAATTTTTGCCCTTAAAATTTGGAGACATTATCTGTACGGAAGTAAGTTTACTGTCTATACAGATCATAAAAGTTTAAGGTACATATTTGGGCAAAAAGAATTAAACATGAGGCAAAGAAGATGGATGGAAATTCTAAGTGACTACGACTGTGATATTCAATATCACGAAGGGAAGGCGAATGTAGTAGCATATGCCCTAAGTCGTAAGTATCATGAGAAGCAAAGACGAGTCCGTGCTCTTAGATTAAATCTACAATTAGATTTAATGGAACAACTGAAGAACGTTCAATAAACAGCAATCAAGGATGATGCTGAAGGAATGAAAGGACGGATAAAGGAATTAGAACAAGGGATTGATGGAATTTGGAGATTCCATAAGAAAAGGATTTTGGTACCTAGGCAAGGAAATTTAAGAGATAAAATTTTAGAGGAAGCCCATAAATCTAGGTATACAATGCACCCTAGTAATAATAAGATGTACCAAGATTTAAGAAATAACTTCTGGTGGATAGGAATGAAAAAGGACATAGCTAGATACGTTTCTAAATGTCTAACTTGTTCGCAAGTTAAGGCAGAACACCAGAAATCTTCAGGGTTACTTCAACAATTAGAAATGCCTATATGGAAATGGGAACTAATAACAATGGACTTTATTACTAAGTTACCCAAAACCAGGAAAGGTAACGATGCAATTTGGGTAATTGTAGATCGATTAACCAAATCAGCTCATTTCCTGCCAATGAAGGAAACCTTTAGCATGGAAAGATTGGCTAGGTTATACATAGATGAGGTACTATCCCTACATGGAGTCCCACTCTCCATTGTGTCAGATAGGGATAGTCGTTTCACTTCGCATTTCTGGACAAGTTTCCCAGAGGCAATGGGGACATGCTTAAATTTAAGTACTGCATACCATCCCCAAACAGATGGACAAAGTGAAAGGACGATCCAAACCCTGGAAGACTGCATACCATCCCCATATCGAGTGACAACTGAACCAGCTAATTATAAGATAGGGGCAATTGTAATCGCTCTTAATACTGTAATTTATAACAATGTGTCGTTTTGTGCAAATTGAATGACTCGCCAGTATTTCCCCGCTGATAAAATCTTTTTAAACATGTTTCAGGTGATTTACTGTGAACAAGGGAAAGTGCCGCGTAACACTACCAGCTTGATTGAAGTGGCTCAGTAAATAAATAAACATGTTTTTGTAATTAAGGAATTTCCCAGTGAAATTCCTTTATTGTAAATTACGGGGTTTGTCCCGAAATTTGAAATGAAATAAATGGGTGTTTTCTGTTTAAACGATACTGTTAAAAATTCCGCTGCCTAATTAAACACCAATACCACGGGTTTCTGTCCCACGACTTCTGGACCGGGTAAAACCGGGTCAGGGGCCGTGACAGAAAAAGGTGGTATCAGAGCCACTGATTTAAGCCAATTAAGTATTTAGAAATACTTAATTTTTCAGATTGCCATTTTGTGATTCTATGAAAATTTATTTTACAATAAATAAAAGTTTAATTTGGATTTTGTGTGTTTCTTCATGTGTGCTAACAGCATGAATGAACTGTCAGAAGCACACCGAAACTTTACAATCCATACCACCGATATGGATACAACAGGAACTCAATCCGGCTATCAAGCGAATACTGAAGAGCCACTAGTATTCCATGCCCAGGCCCAGGAGAAACCCAAGCCTAAAAAGAGGAGGAGAATCCTGGACTGGAAACGCGGACGAAGGAAGAAGCCAGCTGCCCAGAAGGTGAAAAAGACAGAGGATCCGAAAGACAAAGGAAAAGGAAAGGAAGTGGGGGAGAGTTCCGGTCAAGACCAGGTGATGCCACCATGGGAAGAGCTTGATAGGAAACTAGCAAATTGTGACCTCATCGGACCTGCCGACGAAAACCTTTTCAATTTCCCTGCCCAATCACAACTTCCAATTAATTTGGAACCTGCTATTCTGGACCCTATTGTCAACCCCCAACCTGTTACAGGCCAATCTGGAAGAATGGTGGACGAGTGACTGGCATTTTCAGAATTTCATGAATAACCCAAATGTTTATTTTCCCTAGTTTGATCCTGAACCTGCACATTTTCCACCCATGAACCAGGAAAACGTTGCTGAACTGCGCCGCTACGGCGAGGAACTGGTGGATGCGGGAATAAGAATTCAAGAAGTGGGGGAAAACATCACGTGGAAGTACGACGAGAGGGAGCGTCGTTTCTGAAAAGCCAGTTAACTGTGGTTGAAGTTTTTGTGTAATAATAATGTTAATATGTGAAAAAAAACCTCATAATCTATATATAATAATAATAATGATATAATAGTGTATATTAATAACTAAAAATAAAACTTTTGTAAAATATCTGTAAATACATGGCTTGTATTGACGCATAATATAAAAATATATGAATGTCGCAAGGACGACGATTTTGGCTATATGTGTTGACATGATTATGTGTGATTTCTTTATTATGTTTGATTGCTATCCATTCTGTGACAATAATATATATATTGTTAATGATTCAGATGGAAAACGCGGAAAACGAACCGGTAAATGAAGTTAACCAATCCGAACAAAATAATGAAGACCATTTTCTTAATAGGCAAGATATAGAAAATATCGTTGCTTAGGGAATAGCCAATGCTATCCCGGCAATTGTTGTTGCCGTTAACAACCCTGCTGAACCTTCCCAAGCCAACCATAGTAAACGAACTTGTGATGATAATTTTAGTAACAGTGTGAATGGAGGCGGCAATAATGATAATAATGTGGTCCAAGCCCCAATACTTAAGAAAATGAAAGTTGCAACACCTGGTTGCACTTATAAAGAATTTCTTGCCTGTAAGCCAGTCGAATTTGCAGGCAATGAAGGAGCGACTGCCGCACTGCGTTGGTTAGAAAAGACTGAAGCAGTAATTAAAATCAGTAAATGCGCAGAGGAAGATAAGGTTATGTATGCATCCCACCCTTTTCAAGGAAGAAGCGTTAGAATGGTGGAACACGGTGCTGCAAGCTAAGGGAAGTGACGTGGCTTATGCCATGAGCTGGGAGGAATTTAGGGAATTGGTGGAAAGGAAATTTTGTCCCGCCTACGAAAAGGAACAAATGAAAAATAAGTTCTTGAATCACCGGATGGTGGATGTTGATTGTCGGGGGTATACTTCGAAATTTTTCGAGTATGCTAGAATTGTACAAACTCTGGCCTCGCCAGAACCGGTGCTTATTTCTCGCTATATCTGGGGACTAATTAGCGAGATTCGCGACATAGTCAAAGATGCGAGAACTCGCACAATTGACGATGCGGTTGAATTAGCCAACACCTTAACCGACGGGCTGGTACGCACTAGAGAAGAGAACAGGAAAAAGGAATTGGCCCAAAAGATTACCCAGGGTTTTTGTGGGAATATTAATGCCAGTAACTTCAAGAAAAAGGGAACCGGGCAATCCTCCACTGCTCTGTTTTGCAGTACCTGTAAAAGAAAGTGTTTTGGAAAATGTAAGGGGTACTGTAATTTCTACAAAATCCCGGGGTACCAAGAAGAGAATTGTAGGAAGAAATCCATGATCTGCTTCAATTGCAGAGAAACAGGGCACTTCAGGCCAGAATGCCCAAAATTGGTCAAACTAGCTGATAACAAGGCCAAACCTGCTGAATGAACTAATAAGAAAAATGCACGAGCCTTCCAGCTGACTACACAGGAAGCGGATCTGATTCCAGATGTGATAGCGGGTACGTTCCTTGTACATGACATTTACGCAAAAGTATTATTTGACTCTGGTGCAAACCAAAGTTTTATAAATACTTCATTCTGCCAAGCCCTTAAGAAACCTTTAACCAAACTTAGACAGATTTATACGGTAGAAACGGCAGATGGTAATTATGTCAAAATAAATAAGGTGCTTTAAGAAGGAAAGATAGAACTTTCAGGCCATAAATTTTCTGCAAATCTTCTACCTATGAATTTAGCCGGATTCGATGTTGTGTTAGGAATGGATTGGTTAGTAGCCAACCATGCTCGAATCCTCTGTGATAAGAATTCCATAGAAATTCATACCCCTACAGGAGAAGTAATTTTGATTTCAGGAGATAAGCCACGTAAACCAATGAAGTTCATTTCAGTAATGAAAGTTGCTAGTTAAGAACGAAAACAAGGAATAGTGTATATGATTTCAGTCATCATTAACACTAAAGGTAAGGAACTTAAGGAAATCCCAGTAGTGTCAGAATACCCAGATGTGTTCCCAGAAGAGCTACCAGGATTACTACCCAATAGAGAAGTAGAGTTTAGAAATCATCTAATCCTAGGAACTACACCAATAGCTAAGGCACCATATCGATTAGCACCCACAAAAATGTTAGAACTGAAGAAGCAATTAGATGAATTGCTAAGCAAAGGATTTATACAACCTAGTTCATCCCCTTGGGGAGCACCAGTGTTGTTTGTGAAAAAGAAGGATGGTTCTATGCGATTGTGTATCGATTATAGGGAATTGAATAAGGTTACAATTAAGAACCGATACCCATTACCTAGGATTGATGATCTTTTTGATCAACTTCAGGGAGCTAGATATTTCTCTAAGATAGACTTGCGCTCCGGATATCATCAGTTGAAAGTACAAGAAGAAGACATACCTAAAATTGCTTTCAGGACTAGGTATGGTCACTACGAGTTTACAGTCATGCCATTTGGACTAACAAATGCTCCTGCAACATTTATGGACATGATGAATAGGATCTGTAAACCGTATTTGGATAAATTTGTAATTGTCTTCATCGACGATATACTTATTTATTCCAAAAGCCAGGACGAGCATTGTGAGCACCTACATGCACTCTTAACTCTGTTAAGGAAAGAGAAGCTCTACGCGAAATTTTGGAAATGTGAATTTTGGTTACAATAGGTGCACTTTTTAGGACACATGGTGAATCACAAAGGCATTCACGTAGATCCCTCAAAGATAGAAGCAATCATAAATTGGAAGGTCCCACAATCAGCTACGGAAGTTAGAAGTTTTCTAGGACTAGCTGGATATTATAGGCGCTTCATAAGAGATTTCTCTAAGATAGTGTTCCATTAACTAAGTTAACCAGTAAAACTGTTAAGTTTGAATGGGGACCTAAGCAAGAAGAGGCCTTTAGGATTTTAAAGCAAAGATTAACAAATGCCCCAATTCTAGCCTTACCAAACGGAACCGAAGATTTTGAAGTCTTCTGAGACGCTTCTAAGTTGGGATTAGGATGTGTGCTAATGCAACGCAAAAAGGTAATTGCATATGCATCAAGGCAATTGAAGAAGCACGAGGAAAACTATACGACTCATGATTTAGAATTAGGAGCAATAATTTTTCCCTTAAAATTTGGAGACATTATCTGTACGGAAGTAAGTTTACTGTCTATACAGATCATAAAAGTTTAAGGTACATATTTGGGCAAAAAGAATTAAACATGAGGCAAAGAAGATGGATGGAAATTCTAAGTGACTACGACTGTGATATTCAAAATCACGAAGGGAAGGTGAATGTAGTAGCATATGCCCTAAGTCGTAAGTATCATGAGAAGCAAAGACGAGTCCATGCTCTTAGATTAAATCTACAATTAGATTTAATGGAACAATTGAAGAACGTTCAAGAAATAGCAATCAAGGATGATGCTGAAGGAATGAAAGGACAGATAAAGGAATTAGAACAATGGATTGATGGAATTTGGAGATTCCATAAGAAAAAGATTTGGGTACCTAGGCAAGGAAGAGATAAAATTTTAGAGGAAGCCCATAAATATAGGTATACAATGCACCCTGGTAATAATAAGATGTACCAAGATTTAAGAAATAACTTCTGGTGGATAGGAATGAAAAAGGACATAGCTAGATACGTTTCTAAGTGTCTAACTTGTTCGCAAGTTAAGGCAGAACACCAGAAAGCTTCAGGGTTACTTCAACAATTAAAAATGCCTATATGGAAATGGGAACTAATAACAATGGACTTTATTACAAAGTTACCCAAAACCAGGAAAGGTAACGATGCAATTTGGGTAATTGTAGATCGATTAACCAAATCAGCTCATTTCCGGCCCATGAAGGAAACCTTTAGCATGGAAAGATTAGCTAGGTTATACGTAGATGAGGTGGTATCCCTACATGGAGTCCCACTCTCCATTGTGTCAGATAGGGATGGTCGTTTCACTTAGCATTTCTGGACAAGTTTCCAAGAGGCAATGGGGTCACGCTCAAATTTAAGTACTGCATATCATCCCCAAACAGATGGACAAAGTGAAAGGACGATCCAAACCCTGGAAGACATGCTCAGGGCATGTGTAATAGATTTTGGTGGAAACTGGGATGACCACCTACCCTTAATAGAATTCTCCTATAAAAATAGTATCACGCAAGCATCAATGCTGCCCCATTCGAAGCACTGTATGGACGAAAGTGCCGAACTCCAGTTTGCTGGGCAGAAATAGGAGAAAGTCAATTATCAGGACCCGAGATTGTACAGGAAACCACCGACAAGATAATTCAAATTAAGGAAAGACTGAAAACAACTCGAGATCGCCAGAAGAGTTATGCAGACAATCTTCGTAAGCCATTAGAATTTCAAGTTGGAGACAATGTACTCGTGAAAGTTTCTCCTTGGAAAGGAGTAGTTCGGTTCGGTAAAAAGGGAAAGCTAAGTCCAAGGTACATAGGACCATTCACAGTTACCCAACGGATAGGACCAGTTGCCTATCGTTTACAACTACCAGAAGAATTAGCCGGGGTACATGATGTGTTCCATGTATCTAATCTCAAAAAGTGTTTATCTGATGAATCACTGGTAGTACCTCTTCAAGACATAGAGGTAAATGAAAGGCTGAAATTCGTGGAAAGACCTCTTCAGATAGAAGATAGAAAGATCAAGTTCCTCAAGCACAAATGATTGGTGTTGGTCAAAGTAAAATGGGATTCGAAAGAGGACCTGAATATACCTGGGAACTGGAATCGGAAATGAAGCGAAAATATCCTTACTTATTTCGGTAAATCTCGAGGACGAGATTTTAAATAAGGTAGGGAGGATGTAAGGACCTGCAAAAATGTCCCAAAACACTCCATAAGTGGAAACCCGGACCCCTAAAACCCTAAACTTCATGAAAAATCAAGAAAATTCAATTTTATTGATCTGTCGCGGGTTGCGTAAGACTTAAGGATAGTCTACGCGGGGCGCGACAACCTGACCCAACTCCCAACTCCGGATAACGATCAGGGCCACGTGTCAACCACGTGGCAACCCTACACCATGACACGGCAGCCCTAGCCGTAGCTAGGGTGGCCCTCGCGGGCCGCGAAGGATTTCCTTCCGGCTTACGCGGGTCGCGACAAACTCAAATTTCAGCTATAAATTGGACGTTGCATGGCCTTTCTTCTGTGTTCGAAAATTCAGTTCAAAAACGTCAATATTCTGCTTAAAAAGTGTGTTTAAGGGTCGAAACGTCGCTACGATAATAGGGTAATAACTCGATCACTGTTACGATACAATGTCCGATCGATTGAAACCGATCCGATGGATGTTTAAGTGCTGCCCGAATTTGGGCTATAATTTGTCATTCGTCGTGAGGGTTTTGATTTCGTGAGTTTATCGTAAATGTTGTATTAAGTTACTAACCTAGTTTCGTTTGCATTATTTAACTAGGTTACCAGGCTTAATCAGTAGGAAAAACTCTGTCCAACTAAACTTGCAATTTGAGTCATTCTCTTTTTATCAAAAGTGCTTTACAATACCTAAATGTTTTCCAGTTATATGTTACAGGGATTAAGTCTTTGTTATCTTAAATTATTGGTGCATGTGTCTGTAGACTTCGTCTTGAATCGAATCTTGTACATAGAATGATAGATCAGGGCACGAAAAACGAGAAACTAGTAGAAGGTGACCATTTCGCACGAAATGGAACTGGTCCGTTTCGTACGAAATGGAACAAGCCATTTCGTGTGAGCTGTTTCGTGCGGAATGGCACTGCCTATATATATGTACCATTTCGTTTCATTTGTAACGATTCCAGATTCCAGAGCCGAAGTGCTGCTGAAGTGTCATTTGATCTGTAACGCTTTCAAATCAATAAACAAGACAATTAAAGAGTGAATCAAGCTATTATCAAGTCTATATCATTGAATTCCGCCTTTGATATGGATTAGAACTCTTCTGATAGACTCGTTTAGATCGATTCTCGATCCAACAAGTGGTATCAGAGCACATGAGGAAGAGTTCTTACCAAATCAGCCTGATTTCACCGAATTTTCTGACTTTTACACCTTCTTTTTCAAAATTAACAAGTTTTTACGGCTAAAATGGATTGATTTTCACATATAACGTGTGAAACATAGTTTTAAACAATCCTTGAAAGAATTAGACCTAAAATCGACCTAAAAGTTGATCATTTTGACAAAATTCCGGCCGATAAGTGTGACATCAGCATTTCATTTCGCACGAAATGAACTATTGAGACATCATTTCGTACGAAATAGCTCATTTCGTTTGAAAGTTGGCCCATTTCGCACGAATTGATCTTTAGTGTTTCATTTCGCACGAAATCGATTTCCATTTCGTATCAAGGTTCATTTCGCACTAAGGCTTTTTGATTGAAAGTATCCATTTCACACCAAAAGTCATTTCGTTTGAGTGCCATTTCGTTTGAAACTTCAATTAACTTAAACTTTGAGATATTGTGAAACTTTTGACCAAAACATGGAAGAAGAGTTTTACAACGCGTTTGCTACTACTCCAGCTGCTCCAGTTACTGCTATTGAAACCATTGAAATCGAAAATGAAACGGGAACTTCTCAAAAGCCTCCAAAGCTTATGTATATCAAGGATTTTAAAGGATGGCAAAATCATTTTGAAAACTGGGTTCAAGCCTATAAGTTTGATGCATGGTGTTCGTTAGATGTAGATTATGTTAAACCGAAAGATGAACGTGGGATTGAAAAAGCTTTAAGTGACTATTCAACGGTTGAGAAATTGAAATACACCAGTGAAAAATGATGATTAGTCTTCTCCAACAAGCCGTAAAAGAAGATATTTTCGTGTTGCTTCAACATGAAGAAACTGCTAGATCAATTTGGTTGGCATTGATTAGCAAGTTTAAGGGAAGCGCTGATATGATAAAAAACAAACGTGCATTACTAAAGAAATCATTTGATATGTTTGTAGCTTTTGAAGGTGAATCAATAAAAACGACTATCGATAGATATTTTCATCTTGTTCGGGAAATGGGAAGATTGGAGATCAAAAAAGAAGACGACGAATGGGTTGATAAACTTGCTGATGCTCTACCACAAAATAAATGGGGAACATATTTGTTGATTTTGAAACATATGAGAAAATCTGAAAGTATGAATTTGAGTAAGTTCATTCAGAAGATTGAAGAACATGAATTGGATATTCAGAAAACTGCTATCATGAATAATCCAAATGCTCAACAGGATGTTAGTCTATATTACAGAGGAAACAAATTTGAGACTACTCCAAGTCCAAAGATCAAGACTGCTTTCAGTGCTGATAGTTCTTCTGGAACAAATGTTAGTACTGTGACTCAGAGTGGTGGACATTCTTCATCTTATTCAAGTTTTGATCCAAATTTCACAACATCAAGTTCACGACAACAGAGTTCAACAAAT
>JARYGA010024373.1:0-32663 GCA_030545235.1 Helianthus tuberosus | reverse complement strand
TATAGATAGAAGGGACACCCTGGTACACATTTCACAGCTAAACGACCTTCTTCCTTATTATCACTCTTTGCAATGATCAGATTCCTTCCGTTAGTCACAGCATACCTTCTCACTGCCTCCTTAAAACGATCCCTTGATGCAAACCTTATTCCAACTTTCCATGTAAACTTTTTCCAGTTGGTGTGTTCATTTACACTTGGAGCAGTTTCTTTGTACTTCTTACCTCTTATATCATCATCCTCACTCTCACCAGGAGTAGCAACATCACCATCAGATTCCTCGTAACTACTGTAACCCTCTACATGTGCACACCCTGCATCATTAGACTCACTCAACTTACCTTCTTTTTCATAAGGTTTAGTACACTGTTCAACTAACTTCTTTTTAGCTTCAAGTTCATCCTTATTAGCTCGTTTAATGGCATCTTGTGACTGTCTCCATTCAACGTCTTCTCTGTCTGAATCTGAGAAAGCTATTTCATCATGAACCTCGTATTCATTACTATCATCAAGAAAACCTTCATCTTCATCTGAACTTGACTCTTCTGTCCCATTTAAGTCAGCTTTATAGTCACTGTCTTCACTGTCATCTTCATCTGCACACTGCTTATCAAAACCACTCCATTCTTCCACTAAAACCTCTTCTCCAATAGGCTTCTTTTGCAAACCATCTGTTTCTTTCGATACACCCTCTTGAACAATAGACTCCTCATCCAAATCAAATGCCCATGTAGCCTCTTGTACACTAGGCTGATTATTCAAACCAACTGGTTTATCAGCAACAGCCTCCTTTCCTGAGGCAGTGGATTCAGATCTAGGGACTTCAAGTACATGAGGGTTACCACTTTCGTCAGATGCCCTACTCACTCTACTGACATGGACTACTTTCTTTTTTGACTGGGTTACAAGTTTTTTGGGCCGGCCTCTTTGTTTAATGGGTTGGGAACTGGATTGGGCTTGTGGTTTACTGGGTGGTGAATAAGATTGGGCTTTGGGTTTACTGGGCTGGGACATGAATTGGACTTCTTGTTCATGGCTAATTGGAGCGACTTGAATAAAGACCTCCATGAATGGTTCAGACCATGTTAGAGCCTTTAATGCAATCTCCATAACATCATTATCATCCCCAAAAAACTTGAATTCACCAGTATCAGCATTTAATCCATACATGTAAAAATCCCTACTTTCATAACACCCAGAATCCATTGCATACTCTAACAACTCAAAGTATGCAATGTGATCAACATCCATACGTATCAACTTTGATTCACCTCCAATATATTGAGGTTGATCAAAACTAAAAACCAATGTTCCACCATACCATAGCATCACATCGATAATCTCCATCAGTGCAATCAGTGAACAATACCAATATATTGAGAGAAAACGTACCTCTGATCGATTAGGGTTTGATCGCCATTGATGAACTTGAGAGCTTCTGATATGTTCTTATCTTGGTTTGAGTGAAGTGATGCTGTGTTTTGGGGATTATAAACTTCACGAATGAGGGATTATCCACATCAGTTAATGTATGACACGTATGAATGCCACATCAGATTAAATTACCACATAGGCTAATTTTAGTAACCTGGTTAGTGAATATTTAACGAAGGGGTGCCATGACAATCGATGTGTTAAGTTAGGAGTGGTCTGAGCCAAAGTGAAAGTTGAGAGTGCCATCGGCCAAATGGCCATAGTTGGGGGTGTTTAAATCCATTAACCCTTCTTTTTTTTTTTAACTTATAAAGATGTATAAATGTGACACTTAATATGTATTTTAAATAGACTAAAGCTTACATAACAACTAATAGGTCCTAACATGTGTTTTGGACCATGAATTCAAGTGTTTAAAAGCATGCAAGTAGGATTTAGTGTTTGAAGTATTGTCAAGTATATAATTTAGTATCATAAAATTCTAAAAACTAGAGTTATGTCTCGTAATTGAATAATCAAATGCCTCGTACGAAAGGAACGTTTAAGAATAACGAATCAAATATCAAACAAATGTATGTATCAATGTATAAACGATGTATAAAAGATTTATTTCCTTATGATCAAAGTCTCGTGTTAAAGCACCGGATCGATGACGAACATCAGGCATTGCACTTGATTCAAGACATGAAGAACAATCATAAACACCAAAGATAGAAAGATGTAGAAGATGAATCTCTTTATTAACGAATCAGTAATCACATATTACATACCAAAAGAGTATACATCATCTACAAGCTGGTTTAGATCACAAAGATCTAAACCGAGCTTTCTCTCACTAACACATAGTCTCCCTCTCTCTCTAGCATTTACACAGTGATAGAGAATGGATGGGTTTTTTCGGATTTCTGGGTTTTTCGGATTTCTTTGCTTGTTCCGAATTTCTTTGTACTCTAAGTATTGTTCCGATGATCTGATTCGAGGTTTCAAGAACTTTTGGGTTTTACGAGTTTTGAATTTTCTAGAATTCTGGGTTACCTGGGGTACCGGATTTTTAGCTAAATTTAGAAGTTTGTGTTGTTCGGAAGTTTCGAGTTGTGCATGTTCCGAGTTTTTCTAGTTATTCAGGGTTACCTGGGGTACCATAACTAACTAAGAGTCAGAATTATGTGTAGTTTGGAAACTTGAAGTCGGTTTCGGATTATCGAAAAGTTTTATGGTACTTATGTTGTCCGGATCAAGTGAGGAGGTGAAGAGAATAAGACTTGTTTGGACTTTTGTATTGTTTACAAAGAAAAAGGGGGAGTAAAAATTTTGAAGTTCCTATTTTCTTTGTAAATCAAAAGCCCGTGGTGCTACATCGAAACAAGTTCATGTTTACTATCTTTGAGATTAACTTAGTGTTAATCTTACCGGTGGCGAAGTGTTTAAAACATGAAGCAAGTTAGAGCTAGTGTATGATTGAGTTTTGTCAAGTTTGTTCGAGGTTTAATCAAGTGTTGACGTGATGAAGCAAATTGTTCGTTTGGCAACTAGTTGAAGGTCAAGCCTTTATCGTATGCCGGTTAGAGTAGAGAAGATTAGTCTTCTTGGTCCCTCTTCCAAGTTGGTGACTGATCAGATTCTCGAAATAGGGGTTCTTACATTCAGGGGGAGATTGGAGACGAAAGTCATCGGGTAATTGGTGGATTCGTGAAGATACGAGATTGGATCTTGAAGATTCGAGATGAAATGATTTCAGATACTCGGTTGAAGACTCTGATCAAGATGGTGGATGTACATCTTCGTAGTTTGGTTTATTATTAACTTATCGAACCAAACTTTATGTCTTTGCGGAATTTGAAGTGTTTGATGTTGCGCATTGGAAATCCGACGTTTCGTTCTTCAACCGGTTAAGTTTGAAGATTAATGTATCGAGCAATATTCTCACATGTTGTTGTAAGTCGGTTCGCGTTAATTTGATTCGGGAGAAATTTGAGGGGGAGGATCTACAACGTTTGATGTTGGATTCTTCGGGTTTCACAAAGCGGCCATTTAAGTGATCGTCAACAAGTCTTTGATTAGAAGGGTTGAAGATCACAATGCTCTGCCGGAAAGATCAAGTCTCAGCCAAAGTTAAAAGCTAACATAATATCATTAGTTAAGGGGGAGCCCTTTAAGCGCAGTATCCGATGACTGAAGATCATCGATGCCACACAGAACTGATGCAACAGTTAAGGGGGAGACTGTAAGTGCAGTTCCTGCAGGGTAACTGTCGCTTATCAGTTCTGGTCAACCAAAGCAGAAGTCCAAGTTAAAGTCAACGATAATGAAGAATATCAAGATTTCAGGAGGCATTCCGGACTACTGCTACTGTTCCGGGTTATCTGGTATTCCGGGTTAATGCTCCGGATTACTCAGTGTATGTTATTGTTCTGGAAATATGTTGTTTCGGATTATTGTATTGTTTTGTATCCCGGACAATGTGTTTTGTCCGGGTTTAGTCCCTAGCCTATATATATGTGTGTATAGAGTAGATTAGGGCAGAAGCTTTGTGCACCTCTCCTAACTTCTTGTTCCTCCTGGTGTGCACATCCTAGAGAGTGAGAGACTATGTGTTAGTGAGAGAAAGCTAGGGTTTAGATCTTTGTGATCTAAACTAGCTTGTAGAAGATGATGTATACTCGTTCAGTACGTAATCTGTGTTGATTGTAATGATATGAATGAGTTTCTCCTGCATCTTCTTCTTCATCTATCTTGTTTATGTTGTTTCACGTCATGAATCAAGTGCAATGTAAATGTTCGTCATCGATCCAGTGCCTTAACATCTCGGATTTACAATAGCTTGAAACAAAAAAACGATTACAAAGGAAATGAGTTTCCGAAAATAGAATTACAAGATGAAATCGAAAAGCACGAAAAAGCAGGGCGTTACAGTTATGGTGGTGGTAGCTGAGGTAGGGTTGTGGTGGTGCTAGCGGCGGCTGAGGTGATAAATAGAGAGAGAGAGAGGGGGGGGGGGATAAGAGAAGGTGGTGGTGGATATATGTATAAATCTTGAATTTAATGAATTAATACCAAATATATAAACCTTATGTATAAAATTACCAAAATACCCCTACCCTTAATTGAATCATTTAACTGAGTTAAGAGGCAGGGAGCAAAATGAGAAAAACATAAACATAGTATACTATTGGAGGAAAATGGCTATTTTTAAATGATTGGGGCAAAACGGTTAAAACGACCAAACCATAGGTAGCAAAACGGTTAAAATGACCAAACCATAGGGAGTAAAATAGAAGTTTACTCTTTATTTATTGATTTCAAGTTTTTACGTTTATTTACTTTATTTATTCCATCTAACGCTGCCTATTGTGATAACTGATATCAATCGTCACGCATAAACCCAAAGTCCGGGCCCACCGGGAAATTAGGGTGTGACACCACCCAATCAGCTTTGGTGAATTCGAGGGATTTTCCCCTATCTCCCCGAACAAACATGTCTCTATCCCTCTCTTGTTTCTCCCCCTCTCTCTTGATTTATGGAAGAGGATGAAGGGTGATCATCACCTTGATGGGCATGTATGGGAAGGTGGTGTGATGTGGAGGATGAGGGAAGAGGGATCACACCACTTAGCCTTATGGGTGAAGATCATTTAAGAATAAAATTTATTTGAGAAAAAATGGAACAAATGGTACATTTGTAAAACACTAAATAGTTTTTTCTCATCTTATTTATTGTCTTCTTTGACTAATTAATTAGTTAAAAATATTATCATCCTCCACAAATATCAAAATTTATCCTACATGTATTGAAATTTATCATACATATACCGAAATTTATTCTACACACCTCGTAATTTATCCTGCACTTTAAATAAATTTTTTTAATGATCTATGTAAGTTTACTAATATACCCTTACAATAATATAAATACAAATATTAAATTAAGTAAAATGAAATATTCTTATTAATTGAATTTTTTTTCGTACAAAGAATTTCTTCTTAATTAAATGTATTCCACTAACGTTATGACCATCTATATTTCTTCTTATATATAGTTTGTACTAGTTATTGTGTGACTTTTGTCAAAGCATGATGTTTGGTATATTTTTTACTCTAAATTTGGTCAAAAATGGAATTATTTTCAAAATAGAGTATTTGTTTTTTGTATTGTAACTTCTACGAGTGCCGGTACAATGATAAAGCGAACCGATTCTGACCGAGCAACACTGGTACCGGCATCGATATTCATTTTTATGTTTTCAATCAATGAAAACACTTAATGATCTCCTCTTAAGCATGCCATAACTTATTTTTTTGATTTTCTCTTTCAATTTTTTTTTTTATAAATGGCGAAATTTCATTAAAAAAGGATAAGCAAGAAGCTCAAGGAGTATAGTACAGGAATAAACTAATGAAAAAACGAAAAACTAAAGTGAAAGGAGTGTTCTTCAGGAAGTAAAATCTGAGAACGTAAATCCTCTCCATTTCTCCCAGACACTAAGTGAGAGTACCCAGCCCGAGACTTTACCCAAGAGTACGAGCCCGCCTTGATGTCGCCTATTAGTTTTGTCAGCTGGGGTGTTTTCTGTCTGAAGATACATTCATTTCTTGTGCGCCATAAATGGCAGCAGGTTGCAGCCAGTACAGCCCCAATTGCCCTCTTCGAAGCCTTGTGAGTTTTTTTGTGATGAGATTTGTTCGAGTAGCTGTACGACACTTAGGATGTACCGAGGCAGTGGTATTTTCAGCCACTGAAAAATCAGAGTCCATACATGTTGTGCAAAATCACAGGTGACTAAGAGGTCATCAGTCGATTCTAGGGTATCACTGCAGAAGACACACGCAGAGGAGGGAGCGCTATCCTTCGTGACAACAGTGCTTCTCTTGATGGAATACGATCTTGTACTACTCGCCATAGAAAACAGTTGACTTTCTTGGGGATCCAATGCGACCAGGTTAGAAGCTTTGCTTCTGGCACAGTGTTTATATGGTCTAGTTCAGCCCTTAGAGTGCTGACGCTGAACTCTTCGCATGTTGTCCCTGATTTCCACAGCCAAATATCGCTCCTCGGCCTAAGCCAAGCTGTGTGAAGAAGACTGATGCAGGCAGCCCAGTCCGTGAAGTGTTTCGGTTGAGATAGGGTGGTCATGCTACCCCAGATCCATTCTATCATGCCCTGAGACGTACGATACCGTTGCTGGACATAGCATCTTTTGTCAGTTTCTAGCACGTATAGGTTGGGAAAGTTGTCGTGTAAGGTTGTGTTGCCTACCCAGATGTCCAGCCAGAATAGTGTCTTGTCGCCCACTCCTACTTTCGGAATCAATCTTTCTTTGATATTAACGACTGGATTTTGTGTAGCCCTTCCCATGTTGACAATGGATTTCCACACCCCGCCGATTGAGCTTTTCGGGATACGAGAGTGGCATCGTACCCCACAATGTAATGCCGTTATTAGTCTCGCCCAAAGCATCGAATTTTCTTTTTTGTATCTAATGCTCCATTTGACCATTAAAGCTTTGTTTATAGAAGCAAGGCTACCTATGCAAGGCCCCCTCCTCCTTGGGAGTGACCACCTTAAACCATGGGACCCAACTAATCTTATTTTTTTTTTCGAGCAACCACCCCACAAGAATTTACGGCGAATATGTTCCGGCTGTTTTGTTACATGTACCGGTGCACTAAAAAGTGAGAAGTAATATGTGGGAAGGTTACCTAGAACCGTTTCGATGAGAGTTAATCTGCCTCCAAAAGATAGCGTCCGAGACTTCCATAACGTAAGTTTGCTCTCAAATCTTTCGATCACGGGTTTCCAATTTCTCACTAACCCCATATTTGCGCCAACCGGGAGACCAACTGACCAAGGTATGTGAAGGGAAGCAACCCAGTAGTGCAATGTAGGATGGATGCCATACTTGCTATTTCAGCGGTTGCCACTATTTTTCTTATTCAATTACTATAGCATAACTTATTTTTTGATTTTCAATTACTATAGCATAACTTATTTTTTGATTTTCTCTTTCAATTACTACAACGAGTATCTATAGTTTAACGAACTGAATCCAATCGAATTCCCACAGCCAATCACCTGGGAATCCTATAGTAGTTATATTGATTTGTTATTAAATATTCCTTTTTAATAATTTATATATATGGTCATCTGTTTGTCATCGTACATAAAATTCTTGCTCAATGTACAGATTTCTTCGATCAATGTGGAGATTGTTTGTTTGAGCAGACTGAACAATCGGATACAATCTATACTATATAATAAAAGAAACCTGATTTGGGACACATGTCATTCAACGAGGGCATTAATAATTTATAGATAAATTTTAAATTTTAAATTAAAAAGATTTAAATATTATATTAGAATTTTATCTTGATTGTAAATCTAAAGTCTAAAATGTGTTTTTAAATCTAATCTATAATTTATGGATTTAATTTTGATTTGAAATTATTAATATAAAAACCCATAAAATTAGTAACCATTTAATCAATTAAATGTTTTTTTAGAAAAAAACCCTTATTTTAATGTTAACATTTAATCTTACAGTTTCGAGAAGAGTTATCGGGATCTACTACAACATCATTGATCATCCTGCCATAAAGGGTCGACTAACACCAACTTGAGCTACATTGTTTGATATGCATATCATTGAAGGTAAATCATCTGGTTCCTCTTCCACTACATCAAAGTATTTTAGTTAGTTACCACTTCACACAAATGTTCTATTTTAAATTATGCTCCTTTTTTTTTGTAATCGGATCCATGGTAGGAGGTTTCCAATCGGTGGATCCATGTTACAAATCACAACATTGTATGTTTTCGGTTGCTGTAAATGCTACTTGAACTTTATGCCATTTAACATTGAAGAATAGAAAAAATCATTATTTAATATTTAATATATTACATCCGATATTTAGAATTAAACCCCACTTCATTCTGCATACTAGGTATGTTATTTTACTCTTCATCATATTATCTATGTCACATAAAATACATCATATTTTTTTAGATAAGTTTACTATGTCAAATAAGTAATAATTTATTCCCCTTTAATCAAATGATATTTTTTTTAAATTATTTTAAAAAATTCTAGATATATGTGTTTTAAAACAAGGTAAACTCTTAACATACATATTTTTTCCTACTGTAACTAAGATGTAGAGGTGTATGAAAGATATCTTTACATTCGGAATGTCATAACTTTTTATTTTTTTAAATTTAGATTTACTTAGTTGTCGTATAGTGTCTCATGTTTTTATTTTTTCACTTATATATATGGTTTATTGGTTCAATTGTACATGTAGAGTACTACACTATACATAGTATTTTCTCAACTATAGTTAATTGGTTTTATTGATTCAATTTTCGTTTATTCATTTTCATTACTTTTATTTGTCTAGAAGTCCTTTTTTCAGACCTTTCAAATGGTATGAGACATTTTACATTATCAATAGTTTTTATTGGTTTCCTTACTAATTGTGATAAAAGTAATTATTTCGTACAATTCATATTGGTTTATAGCTTTGAATACGAGCATACCTTATATTAATGTTAGTGATAGCGAAAGTGAGGAAACTATATTTGGATGGTAGAAAATATAATATTATGCCAACATTAATCCTTCTGAATAATCTATTATCAGATAAAATCAGACACGTTACCTTTGAACAAGAAAATGTCACAACAAATATTAGTAGTGGTACAAAATTTTAAGTTTATATGACAAATCCTAAAACAAATAACACATCATAGTATTATGAGTGGCTATACAAACTTCAATATTTATTTTGTATTTGGTCTGCATATTACTCTATATTATATATACTTAGATCATATTATGAACATATTTTTTATTTAATATAATAATTATGATTCACCCCGTGTAATACACGGGGCAATAACCTAGTTGCTTATAATGCAATGATTCTTCACAACACGAAGATAATAATAGGGTTTGATAACGGTAAACCAATCTTTTGAATCTGTTACTCTCTGATCATGTTTATATAATAATTTCTTTTTGCTTCTCCTTGTCAATCGTTATACTGTAATTTGTTATTTATCGTTGTTTGATTATGAATGATGCCTGTTTGTTCTATTGATTATACAACAGATTCAAGATCAGTAGCCAAATGCAATTTATATTGTTGTCTATAATCACTGCAACTGCATAGTTTTTTCTAACAGATTAAGTCATTAAGTAACCAGTAAATACAACATTTGGTCATGCTTGTAAAAATCGCTAGGCGCTGCTAGTCAGGCGATGGCTTACGTACTAGCGATTAATCGGGATTGAAACGGATTAATTGGATTGGAATTTTATATGTAATTTTCCAGACATATATATATACACACACACACACACACAGGTGAAGACGTGAAGTATAGGAAGAAAACTCACCTAAGTTGAAAAAACTCAAGAAAAATCTATGTAACAATTTTATTTTTTTTTCTGAAAAAAACAGGAATGTAACATACATATATTTGAACATTTTTATGAAAAAAAATGTAAAAAGCGCCGACTAGTTTTTTTTTTTTTAGAAAAATGCTCAAAATTTGTATGTTACATTTTTTTTTTATATATACATTATGTAACATGGAATTTTTAACATTTAATAAAAACTACTTGATGCTTTTATTTTTTTTACAAAAATATTCAAATACATGTATGTTACATTCCCTATTTTTTTTAGAAAAAAATAAAACTGTCACATAGGGTTTTTACAAGGTTTTTTTTTTAATTTTTTTTCAACTCAAGTGGGTTTTCATTTTATCCTTCCCTACAAACACAAAATTTAACTTATAATTTGTCAAACTTACTAATCGGATTGGATTAATCAGTATAATTTTACAAATACTTCAAAGTTTTTGACCAATTTGACTAATTTTCATCGACTTTGACCGAATTTGACTGAGTTTGACTGCCTACCGATTTTGGTCTGACTTGGTGAAATTTAATTAGTAAATTATGATTACCGATTAATTGGTGATTAATCCTGATTTTTACAACACTGGATATTGTATAAAACCTTGAAAGTATTCTTGATGTAGCTACTCATAGAGTCATAGCCTTAATACAGACAACTTATTACAAATCATCATCTGATCAAAACTTTTGACTATGAAATTTAGAAAAAAAATGAGAAAAGGTAAATAGAGGAAAGACTTTCAGCAATTGAGTCCACATTGCTTGACATCAGGGCCTTTGGTTTTCAACACAAACGGGTCGATTCGGACCCAAAGCAACGAGAAGATAGAAGCAAGAAGTATGGACCATATGACCACGATAGTCGGTGTCCTGTTTTGCTTTCCCATAAGACCTTTTAGGAACGGGTAAAGATGGACAATCACCCAAAATGCAAAGAATAGTTTCCCAAACAAAGGTCCCCATGATTGGTAACCGTTGTTTATAGCGTCCGAAACTCCTGCCACGACCCCAACCATGCTGATGATTAGGATAGTGGTTGGAGGGATGAGTAGTGTTGTCCATTTGAACGCGTATAACTCCCCGAATTCCTCATCGTCTGATGCTTTTGATGTGACTGTGAAGTTGGTGTCTATTCCTGCCAAAACTTTTAGTAGACCTTGTATAACGGCAAACAGATGAGCGGATACACCACCTATGACCCAAAACTGCTCGTTTCTCCACCATTCTTCGATGCTGACTCCACTCCATCGTAGTTCGAGAATGCCAGTTGCGAAAATCGAGAGGAAAAGAGAAATGAAGAAGAGACTTGCCATGGTGCTTATCTGTATCAAGTTTAAATCACAATTTTCAGATTTAAGAAAGATCGTTTACTAGTTGTAGGCGTAGTAACGGTCATAGTTATTAACAACGAATAGTGGACGATATTGACAAGTTACCTATACGCTACGTAGCGATAGCGATGAAATAGTGGGCACTATGTTTTGTTTAGCGACACGCTAGAAGAAAATTTTTAGGCATATTTATATATATTATATATGCATATTATATCCAAATACGTTCTTTTATTTGTGTATTTAACAGAAAACCTAAAAAAATCCCGCTATTTACCTACTACGGAGACACGCCAGAATCATATAGCGACACATGAGCGCTTCGCTATGCTATTCGCTATAGCGCCCGCTATGAGCGCTATTAACAACTATTGTAATGGTACGGGGAAAAGAGTTGTACCTCTGGCATGATAAACTTCCCGGTGAGCAAGCAAATGGCAGGGAGGGTACAGTAAGCAAGAAGTGCGAGAGAAGTGAAGGGATAAACCGTTGTGTTTACGTAAGCAAACCTCTCGAGCCACTTGAGATTACCTCCTTTGTAACCATACAAAAGCGGGCTATGTCGACTGAAGAAGATCTCAACCGAACCAAGAGCCCAACGCAAAACTTGGTTAAGACGATCTGATAGATTAATAGGAGCTGACCCTTTAAATGCAGCTCTTTTTGGCATACAATATATAGACCTCCATCCACGACAATGCATCTTGAAACCCGTTAGAATATCCTCTGTGATTGACCCGTAAATCCAGCCCAACTGCATAGCAACGATACTTCAATGTTATGCCATTTTTGTGACACATGCAATTCACATGTTAAAATGACGAGTTTACCTCTAAACCCCATTCGGTTTTGTCTTCATACCCACAACTGATTACGTGAATCGCTTCTTTGAGAAGCGAGGCTGGGCTTGAGGACGGTGGAACTCCACCATCAACCATTAATGTCGAAGTAACAAAGATAGCCGATTGTCCAAACCTTTGTTCAAAGTTCATTTGAGACTTCATTAGTTCCTTATCATCATCGTATCCTGATTAGGAGAAACACATATAAGTTACAAAGAGATTGATGGAATTAGTTAGTAGTTCAAGGGCAAGAACGTCAAGGTACCTTGGATGTTTTCTACATTCCCACCCGATCCATGTGTTCCGTACTTTGGATTCTTCTTACGACGTCCAAAACAAGGGCAGCAATCACAACTTACCATTTTCGGCCTTTTTGGACCCTTTGGTGGATCGTAACCATATAACGCTTGTCTTCTGAAAACACATCCTGTCCCGACATATACTGGCCCTTGAATTCCATCTAGACCTTTCATGTTAATCTGCCAAAGATAGAAATTACACTAGTTGAGCACTTGAGCTACACTTTTTCATATTTTATAATAATGTTTAAATGCTTAAAGGACTTACATCAAAGAAAACGGTGTTCCTGTTGGCATATCGATCGTGTCTATCTATGCCGTCAAATCTTTGTGGAAACTGAACATAACAAACCTTTCTTCCTATCTGTGGATCCATTAAGAAACACATTGCCTCTCGTGCAGCCTTGCTGTTGTTCAAGTAATGATCGCAATCCAAGTTCAACATAAATGGAGCATTTGTTAGAACTCCTGAGACCCGGACCAGGGCATTCATAGCACCGGCCTTCTTGTGATGTTGAAAACCGGGCCTCTTTTCACGAGAAACATATACAAGACGAGGAAGCTCGTTTCCTTCGACATCCGTCCCACCATTTTGACCGAGAAAGACTTGAATCATCCCTGGGTGATCTTTCGTGTTATTCCCAGGCCATGGTGTCCCGTCTTGCATGATCCAACCTTCTGCAGGTGCTTTCATAGCTTTTGCGACAAGTGCATTGATCCGAACCTTGAATTCCTCATATTCTCTCTGCAAATAATCAAGAATAATATATTAAAACTGCGAAAAAAAGCATGTTCACGAGGTTAAAAACGTAATGGAAGTTGTGTTAGAGACCTTCATAGCTCGACGTTCCTTGACAAATGTGGGTTGAACTTTATCCTTTAGATAGTCGATTTTGTCAGAGAAGTACATCTCCGGTGCTCGTGGCTCTATGGTAAATTTCTTACAAAACGGAACCCATTTCCGTGCAAATTCTGCAGTTTCTGATAGTGATTCAAAAGTAAGCATTGAAGCTCCATCATCAGATATGTAACATGATATTTTGTCAACAGGGTAGTCCATAGCTAGGATTGATAAAATTGTGTTCGCGGTAACAAGGGGCGGTTCCTTCAATGGATCCACCGTACTCACAAATACATCCACCGGGCACAACATATTCGGTTCACCTTCCCTCTCATACCTTCATCACAAAATAAATGAGCTCTCGATTTTATTTCTAAATTACAAACAGACAACAAGTTTAAAAACATATTATTATTTTTGGGTACCTTAGAGAAAGGCGATCAAGATAAGTCTCGCGATCAATTGGGAACCATTTGGGGAATTGATCGAGGATCCACGAGACAGCAAACCAGATCTCACAGATAACAGAAGTCAACCATAACCCGAACGCATCATGCACAGGGTTCAAGAGTCTATACCGAAGAAAGATAGCCAAGATAAAAAGCCGAGCCACAATCACCATCCGGTAAGGATTGATCTTGCTGGATGCAATTGGTACTTTCCTTGAAAGTGGTTGTCTTGCTTCATCTAACCTGCATTATTTACAATAACAAATATCCATTTCATGTTATTAAATTCCATAAAAGATTTAAACTTTATTGCATATTTGGATTTTGGAACATGTTCAAGACATACATTGCCATATCGGGATCAACCGAATCATCAAATTCAGCCCCAAGATTCCCTTGCTGCGTTTTCCATTCGTCCATTCGTTCTTTCCACCCTCCGTCTTTCTTTTCATCCCATCTTCCACTTCCTGTAAAACATTTATCAATTCATTAGTCCATAATGCATTGTATACAGATCTATCAAATGGTTCAAATCTAACTGATTATGTTAGAGATATACCAAACTCAGCCGACCCATATGTATGCACCCGTTTATGAAGTGATGATAACATCTGATCCCCACGATCATCAGTTCCATAATGAGCATCACCATCATCATGTCCTCGGCCATAACTCATCTTCCCATGAAGCATTGATTCTGCAATGTTGTTGTTGTTCTTGTTTTGCTCATCGTCGATGTTGAACTCATGCTCAATGTCATCCACATCTTCCTCATCATCGTCTCCTTCAACCCTTGGACTGCCTCTTAGACGTTTGTATCTGGTTTTGCATTGTGGGCAGTTCTGGCTGCCTTCTCTTCGTTCATACTCGTAACATGTTCGGCATACTGGAAAGCCGCACTCGTTACATGCTACAAACAAATCTCCATCCACTGTGAGGCCGATTTCGTCACCACATATTTCACAAACTTGACATGTCATATCCTTTAAAGGCTTCGGCTATCAAAACATCAAATGCCAGTTAAAAGATTAATACCAAACGCGCTCGTTTCTAGTTTTACACGGAAATAAGTAGTAATGTACCTCTTCGTGGCCGTGGATGACCACGAGCTCATTGCGGTTGTGAGAACCGGCTACTAGACCGGCACTGGCTTGCATGGTGCAGAACACAGAAAGGATTAGGATAGTGAAGGTAGCAACGTTAAGGGTTCCTTTTAATAGAAGAGGGGGGGGGGGGGGGGGTTGTAGTTTTCTGATGGGGATGGTATGTTGGTTGCAGGGTCTCCATTGCCTTGAAGTTAAGTTACGTTTGTTTTTCATTTTGCTTCAACTACATTGTTATGCATTCTTTATTCTTTTATGTCAACAACCATTTGCTTCATACCAGAATTTGATTGGGTCTATATTTTACTAAAAATGGTTTTACGCAAACGATATTTTCATTGCAAGTTTTTATAAGTCGTAATCATAGTATTCGTGTCTTTATATCATATTTTTATTCGTTAGTTACGTCTTATTTTGTGTTAGTTTTAATTACTGACATAAGTTCCTACTAGTTCTAGTTACGTTATTTAATTTGGTCTCCTTTCAGAAAAAAAAATAGTATTTAATTTGGATGAGATTTTCAAACAACCGAAAACCGCAAGGGTGTGGCTATTTGCACCTCAATTTTTACTGTTTATACCTCCATTTTCAAAAATATCATATTTATAATTTTTTAAATTCCATCCTTGTATTTTCTTGTGTTCTTCTTTAATCCTTTTAAATTTTATTTTAGATATTCAACTATTATTCATTTATAAACGTTCTGTAACTAATTATTCATTTAAATATTAAATAACTTTATGAACGTTTTGTAAGTAATTATTCATCATATTATTTATTCTTTAACTTGTCTTTATAAAGTAAATAACTTTAAAAATTCTCGTTAAAAAATTGTAAGTTACTATATGTCTCTTTTTAATCCCTTTGTAAATATTATTTATTAGTACAATGAATTGTTTTTTTCACTGAAATTTAAAAAGAGTTGAAAATTGTATTTTCTATTTTTTTGAAAATAATATCAAACAAAACTCCGACCCTTTTTTTCTTTCCGGTTGCCGGAAACATGGCCGGAGAAGCAACGCCTTTGATACTATTACGTAAAAAAAAAATAAGATTAAGACTATGATGAGTTCGTTACGTTTAAAACAAATGACTAACACATTAAAAAAACAAATGAAGGTTAACCAAAACAAATTAAAATTAAGATTTAACTAAAACAAATAAAGTTTAACCGAAACAAATTACAACTGAAGTTTAACCAACATATTGTACAGTTCGGTCTGAATTAGGATTTTTTAGCTCCTTATACCGGTTTATACGAGAACTGTACATAACTTCCCAATCTGCTGCAGCGTCACTTCGGTTGCTACTCCAAAGACTGTTCGATAGAGGCATCGGATAGTCTCCTTCTAATCTAACATGGATGAAATGGTTTCCATGAACATGAACAAGCGACACCACTTGATGAGGGCTACAAATTTGGTTTGGAGCAGTCAATAGCGGGAAGAAAGTTTGATTGCCGGCGATGCTTAAAAGATGAACAATCACACCAAATCTTTGAGCAATGAGGAGTCCAGTGTGGGGCATATTCATCCAATAATCATGTCTTGCAAATCCCTTTCCTTGAAAATCTATGTTGCGATGTAGACGGTTATACTCTCCTGTGACAATTGTGTCAAAAATTTGCCTCCAAATTTTTGAGGTAATGTCCATCTCTTGTACAAGTTCAGTTCGAATAAAACTCCACAAGTTTTCATCCATCTCCAACCCCACAGCGACAGATCGAAACCCACAATTACTATTGGGATCGACATTTTTTATACATGAAATGTACGGGTGAAAGATGTCCAAGTAATATGGATAAAAAAAAGTAATATACCTGTTGAATTAGAAAATTGATGTCGAAGTAATATGGAAAAAAAGTAATATACATGTTGAATTAAAATCTTACATCATAAACTCTTGATGTCAAAGTAATATGGATAAAAGAAAATGGTTGTTTTTATATATCACCTTTATCCAGGTATTAATTATTATTTTTATATAATAATAATAAAAGTGATATACATCATCTTTGCAGGGGGTGTTTTATATATGTTTGCAGGTATAGATTATTATTATTTTCGTGATATACATCATCTTTGTTCTATAACAACAAGAATAACAATAAAAGTGATATACATCATCTTTGCAGGGGGTGTTTTATATATGATCAGGAGGAGGACACTAATAAATGCAAACATAAACAAAAATTGGTATACTGTTTTCATTAGAAAATCGTACATCATAAACGTATTACGCGTTGATTTAGTACATCAATTTTAATTGGTATAGAACAAAAACTTTTGATGAAATTTTTGAAAAGATGATGAAGACTTTTAGTTAGAATACACACCAAGAACAATTGTAATGAAAATACGAAAACCTAAATAATAATTATTTTCTGCCATGACGATTTCTGATCATCTTGCACAACTTCTCATGCTTTGCCTGTGCTATTGGGTCAATAGTTGAGCGGTCCATAATTAGAATTTGGAAGTCTTGATTCTTAAGACGCGGAGACATTTGACCAGTGAATGTATCCATGGTTTGCTCTCGTTTGTCCATGTATTAAAAACAAGGGCTCCTCCACATGTTTAAAGGGCTCCTCCACAGGCTCTCCTAATGTGATGACAGGGCACCCTTAAACAATCTTCCTGATGACACGAAAATCTAGGGAAACTATGGTTTATACTCTAACTTAGCTAGCAGACAGAGATCGTGAACTAGGAGATCTTCTCACAAAGAAACTAACCTAGAAACCTAATCACTCGAGATTAGCCAACAACCTCTCACCTCACGACCATTGAGATTGGTAGAACACTTAATCCTCTTCAAACCCTAATCACAGTTTCTACGGGAAATCGTATACTATTAACCGTAAACTAGTCGCTAACACACAATCCAGGACCTAACAAGCTTTCATACATGAAAGGCATGCACAAGAACACAAGTGAAACACATGATAAAGATTCAATTAATCGATCTAATTAAGCTTAATCATGCATATACATTAGAGCATTGAAGCCAAAGTTTAATACTTTACTAATCAATTATGCAATTTATGTCCAAAATCGAATAGAAACAATGTCAAACACATGTATTCATCTTTTAACCTAGGTAGTGATAAGGAAATTAGCCTAACATAGTCTTAAAAACAAAACAATCATTTTCAAGAGTTTAGCAAACATGCTAAAACGAATATAAATGAAAGAACCGAGTAATAAGATGCTTAACACCCAAAAGATTCGATCCCACACTTCAATTCTTCACTCCCGAGCTCTCTTGATCTTAAAATCTTCGTTTTCAGCTTCTTAGTTCGTCTAGGGTTGTTTGGGTTCTTATTAGGGTTTATTAAGAGCTTAAATAGGGTCAAAACTGATTTTTTTGCGCTGAACAGGCTCATCCTCGCGTCGCACGGGCATGATTAGGTTTCCTCCTCGTGTGACACAATGAGCATCCGTACTCAAAAAACCATTTTCGCCTACGTCTTCGTAATTCAATTCTCTATCATCTCATTTTCTTTAATATCCATTTCCATTCCATGAGAATCCTTCACTAAGCCCAAACCTTCTCCTGGGTGCTCATTTCTTTAACGTTTTGGCTCGTTTTTTTACTTCCGGAACCTTGCAAAAGACACAAGACACGATAATATACAAAACTAATGGTAAAACGACACGTACAAAACGACTTGAATTATTATACAAACTATACATGGAAATCGATGTAATTTACATTACATCAGTAAACAACAATTTGAGTCCCCGTGGTTAACATCAGATGACACTTTCAGTCCCTATTTTGTAAAATTGAACAATCTAGTCTTTAGGGTTGTCGATTTGAATCAATAAGGTCCTTACCTCTAATATCCGTCAGAGTACCTTTACAATAGATAATGGTGTGAAAGGTTATTTGGTCATTTCACCCAAAAGTCACACCCTCACACCATATTAATCCCCAAGCATCCTCATTAAGAATCATTCTACTCCCTCTTTACTCAAAAACTCATCGCCATTGTTAAGAGTCTTCTCCGGCCAACTCCAATCTTCGATCATACTCAAAATGCTGTAGTTTGGCGTGATCATTCACACCAAGCATGTTATAGGTATGACATTACTTCAATTTCACTTAAAAATCATGTATATGTGATACGGGTCATGTAGTAAATCTGAAATGCTGTTCGTTTTACGTGAAATGGTAGCGGGATTCAGGGTGTAAGCCACTACTCGTTGTCTCCGTTTGCAAATCCATATTGTGATGTAGTTTCTGGGCAGTGCAAATGTGAAGGTGAGGTTTGACATGGGACGTGACGGTGATCGAGTGGATTAAGTTGAAGTGGGTGGTTTTTTGTACATAGTATTGGTGACACCTCGAAAATTCATGTCCAATAATGTATTGACACGTGTCATAAGCTTTGAACGTGTAAAGGATTACTTTAGAAGGACTAAAGTTGACAAACAAGGAAAGTATGTTAATATAAGGTTCAAAATGTCAACAATGGATAAATATACCTTACAACAACCTTACATAGTGTTTATACCCTTAAACGAATGAATCATGGATCATACGAAGCTAATTGTGGAAGAAAGTGAGGTATTACAAACTACAGGGGTTAAATGTGTCAACATGTTTAAAGTATACCTCTGAGTGACCTTTTAGCAAACTCGAAGCTTTGTAACGATTAATTATGCTCACTAGAATAAGTGGTAAAAATTTCACCAAGTTTCGCTATCGTATGAGAAAGTTATGGTAAAATTCGTATACGAGGGGTTAAAAGCGTCAACGATGAAATTTATGACTTTTCGGGTAACCAAAAGTTAACCAAGGACTTAACAAAGTGGGTATAAGTCTTGAAGTCCTTATAAGTCAATTTAGAGGGCTCATAATGCAAGAAATAAAGTCGAAACAACTTTTAGGAGGACCGGGGACCAAAACTGCAATTAACAAAAACTTGTTTACCTGAACCCGACCCTCAAGCGGGCCGCGTAAGCCCAGGCATAGCCTTACGTGGGCCGCCTGGCACGCCCAGATGCAGAAAACGACCGACAGGTGTCTGTCCAGCCTTGTAACCGACTTAGATGCCTTGTTTTGCATACCATGGTCTGCCTAAACTGGTTTATAGGCTTAGGAGGGCACTTGTATACATCTTGGACCAATTATAGGCTTGCTTGGCATGATCTAGTGAGATCAAACTCACTATATAAGGTCCCTCATTTTACAACTTTTTGATCATGCATTCCATCTGCAATTGTGGAACTTCCTGGAGCATAAGATCAGTCCCCAAGCATCTCTGGTCGTAATTAGGCCTTCGGTAAGTGTCCTTAACCTTCCTTAATTGAGTTTTGTTTAGTTTATAGCTTAAAAGTCAAACCGTCGTAATTAAGGTTTGACTTATCAATAAATCTCCAATGGTCCAACGAATTGTCAAATTGAAAGTAGTTATAAGTTGGTAATTATGTGGGCATTAAACCCTTAAAAGGGCACCCTCTGATTCCCGCTTTAACTAGATCATTTGGCGGGTCAAAGTGTGTTATAAAAAGTCAACAGAATTATGTTTTTCGGTTTAACTCATAATTAACAATGTAGAAGGCGTGCAACCTATTTTATCACTCATATAACTTGGTAATAAGTATAAGAACTGGTCTAAGCTTGTTTGATCCGACAATTTTCTGTTTAGGCTCGGTTCGGAACCGAGAGTCGCAAAACTTTGACTTTTGCTTTGACTTCAGTTCTGACCCGATTTAGATGAGTTTAGAAATGTCTTAGAGTTTCCTTAGGACCAGGCTACATGATGGTATAACCCTCTGTGTTTGGTTCGTTGATTCTCCGATTCGTTTGCACGTTTCCGTTAATTGCTTAATGTTGACCATAATGCCCTTTTGACCATAAAGCGAGAATTTTGGAAATGTGAAAGAACAATAATCTTTGTTACTGATTTATAAACATGTCCCTAAATTTTCACATCAGTTGGAGGTCTAGATTAGGAGTTATGCTCAATAGCGTAATTAGAAGGTCTTTTGTTAATTAAACGGCATAATTAGCATAGAACCTATCTAAACCCAATTTTTGACACCAAACCTTTTACCCACTGATGTAATATAATATTTTGGGATTTTTGAAGATTTTTAATTATTTTTAACCTGATCATAACCTAAGGTTATGGCCTTGATTCGGTAAATACCGATTATACCTTTTTTGTTTAAAAAATGAGTTGTACATAGTATTTTGGTAAGTGCAGGTACTACTCGTAATAGGCTGGCTTTCTCCTAGCATCCACAATAAGTCTCGCAAGCTTGGATGACATAAAACTGTTGAACGATGTTTCCTCTTTATTTTGATACACCTGTGGATTATTTTCAACTACTTGTGATACTTAATATTACAATATTATTTAGTTGAAATGAATCTATCTTTTGCTTCCGCTGTGCATTTAAATATTGTGTTGTTTGACTATAATAATATCAACCACGTCATGATACTCCCCTATCGGTAAAAGGTGGAAATATCGGGGTGTGACAGGTTGGTATCAGAGCCAACATTGAGTGAATTAAACACTAGCCTTTTGTGTTTAATCTCAATGACACAATTGCACATTCCTAAATTTTTGAGTCTAGACAAAGAACATAGGACTAATCCAAATTGTTTTTTTTTTGTCTAACTTTGTCCTTTATATTTCTTTGTTGTATCTTTCATTTGTTTTGACAGGAAAAAAAAATGCCACCAAGATTCCGAAGAGGAGGACGAGGTAAGGGGCCGATCAACGCCCCCAACGATCACGAAGCCGGGCCTTCACACCGGTGAACCCCTTCTACTACTATGAGTGCCTATCCACAAGGAGCCTGGATGACCTATACGGAGCCCGCTAGGCGATCTACTTCGTATAGCTCAACACCTCCCTATCGTCATTCTTTTGGGCCACATTCAGAAAACGAGCCCGAAGACTCCCGCCATTCCTTCTTGCCGTTGCAGCGGTCCATTTCGCACCGTTCCTTTGGCGACCCCACTCCTGTCTTTCAGGGCCGGTTCAACCCGGCGAACTATATTGAAGAACCAGTGGGTTTTAACCCACTAGGACCTGAAGACCATTTCTCCGGAGACCATGCAATGGACATGGATGAGGACACATATCCAGTTGAACCACCGTCTGGGACACCCAACCATCCCATCGATATCTCTGATGGATCATCCTTGCACGGATCACCCTACCGTGGTCCAGATAGTTACCAAGCGAGGTTCAACCAGCATGAGTGGTAGTTTACATCCTCTCATAACCAGCAGCAGGATCCCTCCGAGGATTCGCGTTTCGTGGCAGTCACGCCACCGCCTCCACCACCGCCAGTTCACCAAGCACTTCCAGAACCACCAAGGCGTAGGAGAATAGGCGCACGAATAGCGCGAGGAGGGGGTTTTCACTTTAGCACCCCCCATCACTCAAGTGGCAGTCACTATCCGCCACAGCATGAAGATCCACAAATGGGTGGGCCTTCAAACCCAGTTTCAGAGGTGAATTCTGCACCAGTTGCACCACCGCCGCCACCATCGGGATTTGGTAACCCGCTTCCTACATACGCTGGTTCAACGGCGTATAATCCGTTTGAGCAGCCGGCTCACACTCACTATAACTATGCTGAAGCCGACCCGTATCTTGTGGCAGCGAACTACAACGCCCTTCATCCTGAAGGACCATATGGAGCCCCCTGGGGAGTGGGATACCCAACTCATGGGTATCAAATACCTGCTCGACCACCGTTTCAGCACCAGCCGCAGACACCACGGTTTTCCCCACCAGAACAGGAGGAAATCATCCAAAGACTAAGCAGGATGGAACGAGACTTTCAGGAAGAACGTAGGAACACCCGGGGTTTCCTCAAGGGCCTAGCAAGCTTGTTAAAAGGAAAGAAGAAGAGGGATCATTGAATCTCTATATGTATTGTTGTATTTCCTTATTTCAATCAAGTCCCTGCGTGGACATTTATCTATGTACTTAGTCCCTGTGTGGACTTGTTTTTCTTTAGTCCCTGCGTGGACTTGTCTTTTTAGTCCCTGCGTGAACACCTAGCTTAGTAATCAGTCCCTGGGAGGACTTGTTTTTCAGTTTAGCCCCTGCATGGGCAAGTTGTTCCGTTAAAGTCCCGTTTAGGGCAATGTGTACTTCTTGTAATGTTTAATGGAATGCTAAATTTTAAAATTTCATTTTTATCATTGTATGCATAAATATATTCTACATGAAATACATAAATTAAAAATCATTCCTCTTTAAAAATAACCTGCCTATTAAATATTAATTAAGAATCTTAAAGGTATAACCTAGCCTGCATGTCCTTATAAGACTTGGCCAAGATGGTAAGACATGTTTAAAAGATTCGAATCCCTGTTAACATCTGAAAACATGTTAACGCTCCTGGCAGACGTGATTCGTTAAAATCACACACGTCATTCTTATTATAGGATTCTTCAAAAGATTCCTAACCTAACTTAATGATCTATAAATCATGGGTCTAAATCATCAATTAAGAGGATCATATGTTGACCATCCATTGGTAATATAGTGCCTACGGGCCATACTCATTGTCATATAAGACAAAAGACAGTAGCAGTCTACGACTCCCTGTCAGAAAAAAGGTAAGGAACTATGTTCAAACCTTCATGCCTTGATTCTCTGAAATCATGGCTTATGATTTAAAATGTCCATGTGACTAGGCCTTTTTTGCTACTAATAATACTGCTATTGTTTATAATTAGGATAAATTGTAATAAAAATCCTAAATAGATATGACTAACAAATTAACCAAATATGGTCTGTGTTTACCATGGTTAATGAATTGCCATAAAAGACAATTCCATAATAAACTCCCAAATAAATTATTGTCAATATCTTATGTAACAGTTCAAACTACATGGCTGACTCGGATGAGATCAACAGTCACCCACGGGAGGATCATGATAATACCCGAATTAACATAGCGGGTGCAGAACTGCAAGCATTAATAGACAATGCTGTTACAAAAGCAATAGAGCAGCAGTATAATGAATATAGCGGGACTCGAAGTAGGACCCTATCTGCACCGTATTCCAAGCCTAAGACTCATTCTGAGGCTCACAGCAAGCCACCCTCCAAGAAGGAAGAGCCAAAGAAAGACGATGACGATCGTCACTCTTCAAATCAGCAAAGTGTTCCCTCTCAAAGGATCATACTGAATCAAGAACCCCGTAATAAGGGTTGCTCCTATAAGTATTTTGTTTCATGCAAGCCCAGGGATTTCACTGGGGAAAAAGGAGCTGTAGACTGCATGACATGGTTGGATGAGATGGACACTGTAGTGGATATCAGTGGTTGCGCTAATAAGGATGTGGTGAAATTCGTGTCTCAGTCACTCAAGGGTGAGGCATTAGCTTGGTGGAGGTCATTAATCCAAGCTACCGGAAAAATCCCATTGTACAATCTGTCATGGGATCAGTTTATGACGTTGATCAAGGAAAACTACAGCCCTCAGCATGAGGTTGAGAAGATTGAATCTGATTTCTTGTCGTTGGTATGAAGAACCTGGATTGTCAAGCCTACCTTACGAGCTTTAATACAATGTCAAGGTTGGTTCCTTATCTTGTGACCCCGGAACCCAAAAGAATAGCTCGTTTCATTGGGGGTTTAGCCCCAGAGATTAAGGCAAGTGTAAAAGCCTCTTGGCCAGCCACTTTCAGATCTGTAGCTGATATATCTTTGTCCCTCACACTGGACGCGGTCAGACAGAGATCGCTGAGGAACACGAATGCCGAGAAAAGGAAGCGTGAGGATGATAGCTCACGACGATCGGATAAGAGACATAAGGGAAACAATAACCACAAAAAGGGTTCTGGATCTAAGAAATATGGTCATCAGTCGGGTGATAAGCCAAATTGTAAGATCTGTAAGAAACAGCACTTCGGGAAGTGCAGATATGAGTCGAAATCCCAGTAACAGCCAAGGGCATGTGGGATTTGCAAGTCTTCTGAGCACAAGACCTTGGATTGCAAAAAGTTGAAGGATGCTATGTGCTATAGCTGCAACGAAAAAGGGCATATCAAGTCCAACTGCCCAAAACTTGCAAGGAAGACTGAAGATGGGAAAAAGACCAATGCAAGGGTCTTCCGGATGGATGCAAAGGAAACTATTCAGGACGACAATGTGATCACAGGTACCTTCCTCATAAATGATGTTTATGCAAGAGTGCTATTCGATTCAGGAGCTGATAAGTCATTCGTAGATAATAAGTTTTGTAAATTGCTGAATTTACCTATTAAAACCCTAAGTGTGAAATATGAGGTGGAATTAGCTGATGGTACCTTAAAGACAGCGTCAACCGTGTTAGATGGATGTGTTATATCCAATAGGAACCATTCTTTTCCATTGTCTTTACTTCCTTTGAAATTAGCCGGTTTCGATATAGTAATAGGCATGGATTGGTTGTCTCGCAACCAAGCCCAGATCGTTTGTGCTAAGAAGCAAGTGGTTGTCAGAGCTCCTCATGGCGAGCCTTTGACAATCCAAGGAGATACTAAGTACGGAATGCCTGAGCAAGTGTCCATGCTCAAGGCATCAAGGTGTTTGACGAAGGGTTGTGTTATCTACATGGCACAAGTAACCATTGATGAACCAAAGCCTAAGATCGAAGACATACCTATTATCTCTGAATATCCAGAAGTATTCCCTGAAGAACTACCTGGTTTACCCCCAGATAGGCAAGTGGAGTTCAGGATTGACATTATTCCTGGAGCAGCACCTGTTGCAAAAGCGCCTTACAGATTGGCACCAACGGAGATGAAAGAGTTGAGAACTCAACTGGATGATTTGTTAAGCAAAGGATTTATTAGACCTAGCTCATCTCCTTGGGGAGCACCAATCCTGTTTGTGAAGAAAAAGGATGGCTCGATGCGTCTGTGCATTGACTATCGAGAGCTTAACAAAGTTACCATCAAGAATCGGTATCCATTACCCAGGATCGATGACTTGTTCGATCAGCTTCAAGGAGCGAGTTACTTTTCCAAGATCGACTTAAGATCAGGATATCATCAACAGAAAGTCAAGGATGAAGATGTACATAAGACTGCATTTAGGACTCGTTATGGTCACTACGAGTTCTTAGTGATACCTTTTGGACTCACTAATGCACCAGCCGCATTCATGGACCTCATGAACCGCGTCTGCAAGCCCTACATGGATAAATTTGTCATTGTCTTCATCGATGATATTCTTATTTACTCAAAGAATCAAGATGACCATGAAAAGCACCTCCATTGCATTCTGAAACTGCTTCATCGAGAAAATCTCTACGCCAAATTCTCTAAATGTGAATTTTGGCTTCGTGAAGTCCAATTTCTTGGACATGTGGTTACTGAACGCGGAATCCAGGTAGATCCCGCTAAGGTTGAAGCTGTCATGAATTGGAAAGAGCCGAAGACGCCCATAGAAATTCGCAGCTTCTTGGGATTGGCAGGATATTACAGGCGTTTTATTGAAAATTTTTCAAGGATTGCTACACCCCTAACTTCTCTGACAAGGAAGAATATTAAGTTTCACTGGGGACCGAAGCAACAAGAGTCCTTTGATATCCTTAAGCAGAAGCTAAGCAATGCACCTGTTTTGACATTGCCTGAAGGTATCGAGGAATTCGTGGTTTACTGCGATGCATCGCACACTGGTATGGGATGTGTTCTTATGCAGAAAGGCAAGGTTATTGCCTATGCTTCTCGACAGTTAAAAGTGCACGAGAATAACTACACCACCCATGACTTGGGGTTGGGTGCCGTTGTATTTGCACTAAAGCTATGGAGGCACTATTTATATGGAATCAAGTGTGTGATCTATTCTGATCGCAAGAGCCTCCAGCACCTCTTTAACCAAAAGGATTTAAACATGAGGCAGCGCCGATGGATGGAGACGTTGAATGATTACTATTGTGAAATCCGATACCATCCAGGCAAGGCGAATGTAATCGCTGACGCCTTGAGCAGAAAGGAAAGAGTTAAACCCATTAGAATAAATGCCAAGAGCATGGAAATAAAGAATAGTTTGAATGAGAAGTTGTTAGCTGCATAGAAGGAAGCTGTATTGGAAGTTAACTATCCTGCTGAAAAGCTAGGAGTAACTGAAGAACAATTATCCTATGGTAAAGACGGAATCCTAAGGCTAAATGGAAGAATATGGGTTCCAGTTTATGGAGGACTTCGAGATGTTATTCTCCAGGAAGCCCATAGTTCTAAATATTCTGTTCATCCTAGAGCTGATAAGATGTACCAGGATCTAAAGTCAAACTATTGGTGGATAGGTTTGAAGAAATCTGTAGCCACTTATGTAGCCAAATGTCTGACGTGCGCACAAGTTAAAGCTGAACATCAAAAGCCGTCAGGTTTGCTACAACAGCCAGAACTTCCTACTTGGAAGTGAGAGATGGTGACAATGGATTTCATCACCAAGTTACCAAAGACAAAGAAAGGAAATAATACTATATGGTTGATAGTAGATAGACTGACTAAGTTAGCACATTTCCTACCCATTAAGGAGACTTATAGCTCCGACATGTTAGCCCAATTGTATGTAGATAAGATTGTATCTCTACATAGCATACCAGTGTCTATTATCTCTGACAGAGATACTAGATACACTTCACATTTTTGGAAAAGTTTCCAACAATCTTTGGGCACGCGCTTAAATTTCAGTACGGCTTACCATCCTCAGACGGACGGGCAAAGTGAGCGTACACTCCAAACATTGGAAGACATGCTTCGTGCATGTGTGATTGACTTAGGTGGTAGTTGGGATAACCACCTGCCATTAGTCGAGTTCTCGTATAACAATAGCTATCATACCAGCATCAAGGCCGCGCCTTTCGAAGCCTTGTACGGTAGAAAATGCAGAACGCCCGTTTGTTGGGCGGAAGTTGGAGATGTCCAACTGACAGGACCTGAAATAGTCCTGGAGACGACAGATAAGTTGTGCAAATACGCGATCGTCTCAAAGCTGCCAGGGATAGGCAGAAAAGCTACGCGGACTTAAGGTGTAAACCTCTAAAATTTGAGGTTGGTGATAAGGTACTACTTAAAGTATCACCCTGGAAAGGGGTAATGCGATTTGGTAAGAAAGGCAAGTTAAGCCCGAGATATATAGGACCATTCGAGATCATCGAATGTGTCGGATCTGTTGCTTACAAGTTAAACTTACCTGAAGAGCTCAGTGGTATTTACATTGTATTCCACATCTGCAATCTGAAGCAATGTCTAGCTGATGAATCACTAGTCATACCACATACAGATGTGCACATAGACGAGAGCTTGAAATTTGTCGAAAGACCTTTGTAGATTGAGGATCGACGAGTTAAGAAGCTTCGAAGGAAGCATGTACCGATCGTAAAGGTTAAATGGGATGCCCGTAGAGGTCCCGAGTACACATGGGAGGTAGAGTCCACGATGAAAGAAAAGTACCCTCATTTATTTCAGTAAATCTTGAGGTCGAGATTTCTTTTAAGGGGGTGAGGATGTGACACCTCGAAAATTCATGTCCAATAATGTATTGACATGTGTCACAAGCTTTGAACGTGTAAAGGATTACTTTAGAAGGACTAAAGTTGATAAACAAGGAAAGTATGTGAATATAAGGTTCAAAATGTCAACAATGGATAAATATACCTTACAACAACCCTACATAGCGTTTATACCCTTAAACGAATGAATCATGGATCATATGAAGCTAATTGTGGATGAAAGTGAGGGATTACAAACTACAGGGGTTAAATGTGTCAACATGTTTAAAGTATACCTATGAGTGACCTTTTAGCAAACCCGAAGCTTTGTAACGATTAATTATGCTCACTAGAATAAGTGGTAAAAATTTCACCAAGTTTCGCTATCGTATGAGAAAGTTATGGTAAAATTCGTATACGAGGGGTTAAAAGCGTCAACGATGAAATTTATGACTTTTCGGGTAACCACAAGTTAACCAAGGACTTAACAAAGTGGGTATAAGTCTTGAAGTCCTTATAAGTCAATTTAGAGGGCTCATAATGCAAGAAATAAAGTCGAAACAACTTTTAGGAGGACCGGGGACCAAAACTGCAATTAACAAAAACTTGTTTACCTGAACCCGACCCTCAAGCGGGCCGCATAAGCCAAGGCATAGCCTTACGCGGGCCGCCTGGCACGCCCAGATGCAGAAAACGACTGACAGGTGTCTGTCCAGCCTTGTAACCGACTTAGATTCCTTGTTTTGCATACCATGGGCTGCCTAAACTGGTTTATAGGCTTAGGAGGGCACTTGTATACATCTTGGACCAATTATAGGCTTGCTTGGCATGATCTAGTGAGATCAAACTCACTATATAAGGTCCCTCATGTTACAACTTTTTGATCATGCATTCCATCTGCAATTGTGGAACTTCCTGGAACATAAGATCAGTCCCCAAGCATCTCTGGTCGTAATTAGGCCTTCGGTAAGTGTCCTTAACCTTTCTTAATTGAGTTTTGTTTAGTTTATAGCTTAAAAGTCAAACTGTCATAATTAAGGTTTGACTTATCGATAAATCTCTAATGGTCCAACGAATTGTCAAATTGAAAGTAGTTATAAGTTGGTAATTATGTGGGCATTAAACCCTTAAAAGGTCACCCTCTGATTCCCGCTCTAACTAGATCATTTTGTAGGTCCCCTATTCGTATGGATCTTCAACAGAATTGTCAATCCGATCAAGAGTGCGGAATCCTCTTGATCAGAATAAGCAGAAAACGTGTAGGAACAGCAAGACACTTTCAATCCGGATCTTTATTGATTATCTATCAAAGTCATTACAATCAATCAAGATCCCTAACCAACACTCAAATTCGTCCAAACCCTAAAGTTCTCACGAATTCTCACTCTAACAATGTTTTGGCTGATTAACCTAAACCCTAAAGCCTAACCTTGTTTATATAACACAAGGTTGCAACTTTAGGCATGGGTTCCTACATGGGCTAGGCCCATTTCGTCCCCCATCACTCAATGTGGGTTTTGTTTAGCCCAAACTCTATTAACTCACTAATACAAAGCTAAACCCGCTAACTGTTTATCGTTTAACTAATTACAAGATATCCAAAGACCAAATCTAAGCTGTTGTCACAAACATGCACCAACAAACTCCCCCTTGACAATAGCTTCATAAAATAACTTTGTCTTCAGTCTTCTTGCAATCTTCATGTAATCTTGCACTGTCTTTGGTCTTTGGATAGCTTCAGCTTCAATAGCTCTGTCAGCAACAGACTCCCCCTAAGCTGATGCATCCAATCACCAAATCTTCAAAAACTTTAGCGTTTGAGTAAACTCCAGTTCAGCATATGTATAGTAATCTTCAAACTCTTCATCTTTGTCTGCAATATAGAAAGGAGGTTCTACCATGCATCCAATCAAACTCTCATCTTCACAGCAACTCATCACTTTAACTTCTCAGCAACACACTGCTTCAATCTGTATACTATAAAACAAACATCTCGAGAAACCATAAGAATTTTTCAACACAGTTAAATAAATTATTATTTTTCAAGAGATAGTTAAACTGTATCACAGATTAAGCATTATCAATTTATCACCAACACGCAAAACTTTTAATCAACACACTCTATAACCCGCATGATTTAAAATTTTGAACTCACTTTCTAACACCGTCTCCCCCTTATCAGTAACAATTCCTCCAAGAATAACAGTTTTCCGTACGTTAAGAATTTTAAACAGAAAAAGACACTATTTTTGGATTTTTATATTTTCTGAAAGCAAGTAAATACAAAAGGAATAAACACTCTATTTTTGTGAGAATCACTGGTAAGAAGATCATATCAACAAAATCAAACTGTTTCACACTATTAGATAATTCTTTATTTAATTTTTCGTGAAAAGCAGTCCAAGACGATTACCAGTATGTTTGTCCACTTAAACAAAATGCATGAACATTTCAAGTACCATTACCATATGATACGTTAATGTAATTTTATTACTGACATACTAGTGTGTCCCACTTCAGGATATACCCCCGCGATCAAGGTATGCACAAAGATTCATCGTAGTAAGTGAGTATACTGATGTCATCCATTAAGATATCCTGACAATGCCTAGGTCTGCATATAATTTGTTTTATCATGTTTTGATTGCTTAACTATGAACATCCAAATAAATACTAATCAAATCCTGGAAATATAAACAACACACTCTATCATGCAAGTATCTTCCCTACCACATATTTCACAAGTCCAATTCAGATTTCTGAAATCTTAACTGGGAATAGGTTGAGAAGAGAACAGAATAGATCTTTAGAAGAGATGGTATAATACACAGATCAAATGAGTTTTTCTCAGTTTGATATAGGTTTCTTGGGTTTCTTTTGGGCACTTGAGGAGTTGAGGGCCTCTTTCGGGTGTATCAGATCTATAGCGCGACAACGTACAGCTAGGTCAGCATGTATCTGGATGCAGCAGAAGCTGTCGTTGCCTAGCACCTCCAGGTCAGCATATATCTGGATGCAGCAGAGGAGGTACACGACTTTTTTCAGAGAAGATTTCAGAATCAGATCAAAATTATGTGTATCAGGACAACATACAGACATTCAAATAGAAATGAGCTTATTCCAAGTGACTTTCTTTCCTGGGGTCATGTACAATTTTAGTTCTGAACAGAAGGACAGTCAAGATATCCCCAGATGAAATAACAGTATAAAGACCCAAAACTTCAGATTTTGGCAATCTATCAACACAAGATTTAAGGTCATTAAACCATACACCACTGATGTGTTCCCCACTCATACACAGTTGTATTTAGGTTTATATCACATTGGTAAGTTGATTATTTCATGCTTTTGCCTACTGGTACATCATATGATGAAGCTGCTATCACACTTAAGCAATTTTAATTCATTTTCGGTGTGACAGTCTAACTTGCTGATGTACTATCATTTCTTCTTTTTTCACACAGTGATAACTCATTTTTAATTTTCTATTTTTTTTATGTTTTTGATTTTTCAATGTTTTTGTATTTTTGATTTTTTAAGAAAAGCAGTAAACTATTTACAAAATTCTTATGAAAATCAGTTATTCAGGATTCCTCATCCCGTTGAGTTCGACTAAATGTTCAAAGCAAGCCCTGTCAAAAGCTTTAGTATAAAGATCTGCCAGGTTATCTAGTGTGTCGACTCAGCACTTTGAACTTCAATTTTAAATCAATCAATATAAATATATCAACAATCTCACATCCCCCTTCATGTGCCTAGAGCAGCCACTATCAACATAAGTTGATAATCCTCCTTAGCAGCTCCTGCACACAGCAACTAAGAAATTAGTTAGATTGGGGGACCCAAGCCTTAATGGTCTTGGGTCGTCCAAATTCACCAACCACTTGAACATCCATCCAATATCCATTACTCCGAACTGGAGTCTTGGATCTCAGACCTGTTGATGGAATTTGATTTTGATTTCCACTAGGTCTTTGGTCCTGAGGGTTCCTATATGTGTTTGGACTATTTGACCTTTGAAAATTTTGATTTTGGTACCTCGAATTTTGATTCCAAGAAGCATTATTGTTGTAATTTCTAAAGCCATTGTTATAAAAAGTTCGACCACCATCATTTTGGTATCGATTTTGATATTGACGTTGACTTCTGAAATTATTAGCATTATAATTGTTCATTCTTGGTGAACTGCTTCTAGGTCTCTCAAATCTGCCTGGTGGAGATCTAGGCTGAAATCTAGGTTGATTTCTTTGAAAACGAGGAACTTGTGGAGTTCCTTTTTCTGCCTTATCTACACCAACAGCAACATTTTCTGGTTGCTTAGGAGCAGATTTCTTTGGAGAATTTGCAACTTTCTCCTGTTTATCACCACTATTCTCTGGTGACTTCTCTCTCTTCCTCTCACTCACTTGTGCTTCACTCTTTTTGTTAGGACAGCAGCTAGCTACATGTCCCTTGGTGTGACATTTGAAGCAC
>JARYGA010024372.1:0-28144 GCA_030545235.1 Helianthus tuberosus | reverse complement strand
CATTTGTATAGCAATCTTCAAACTCTTCAACTTTGTTTGCAATGTAGAAAGGAGGTTCTACCATGCATCCAATCAAACTCTCATCTTCACAGCAACTCATCACTTTAACTTCTCAGCAACACAGCAACTTCTCAGCAACACACTGCTTCAATCTGTATACTATAAAACAAACATCTCGAGAAAGCATAAGAATTTTTCAACATAAGTTAAACAAATTATTATTATTCAAGAGACAGTTAAACTATATCACAAATTAAGCATTTTCAACTTGCACTACTTCTGCCATGAATGCCTGAGTGGCATGCTCATTATCTTCCAGATGAACACTACAATCATTTGAACCTTCTCGAGATGTAGAGCTCGCAGCTTTATTCCTTTTAACATCTTCATTTCCTTGATACTTCTTTTCTAATGCATCCCACATATCCTTTGAATTAGTGTACTTCGTAACGGTATGCTTGATGCTATCAGGTAAGGACATCTTTATCGCAGCTAAAGCTTTCTTCTCAGCTTCAACCACCTGTCTCTCAGATTCATCCATCTTGTCATAAGACATCACTATAACCCTTCCTTCGACACGACGTGTAGGAGCAACATATCCATCAATCATACAACACCACATTCTAAAATCCTCACTTTTCACAACTGATTCAAACTCCTCCTTCCAAACAGCATACTCTTTAACATTTGCAAGCTTTGGCCAATTCTTAACAGTCTCACTGAACTTATCCATTCTGACCATCTTTAAACACGTTTTACCGTAACCGTATCGATAAAAACCGTACAAAATATCTTCGAAAACAGTGGTTACCAATTTACACCTTTAGAATCGTCTCGAAAAGACGAATCCAATTATATATAATGTCAAAAACCGTATTCGGGATCGTCTCGAAAAGACGAATCCAATTATATATAATGTCAAAAACCGTATTCGGGATTTTCCAGAGTCTTTTTTTTTTTTTTTTTACCCTAAAAATCCAAGGAATTCAAGGAATTCACTTTCTATTTTCGAAAACGTGGATTTTTTGTTACGCTTGCCAGAAAATTTTCCACCTTTTTAATTATGCTGATAATTTCGCTAGCTGGTTAGTGCTTAAATTCGCTGGTCTGATCAGTGATTAAATTCGCTGGGGTCAGTGCTTAAAATCAAGTTCGCTGATCAATTTCGCTGTGTATTTTCGCTGTTACGACGACTAGTGAAGTCGCTGAAACCGTGGTAATTTCGCTGTGGACAATTACACGGTTACCAAAGTCGCCTTTGGATTTACTTCGCCGGTCACCGAGATATTAAGTCCCAACTTCGCTGATCAGTTAATTAAGCTAGACAAGTCAGCGAAATTGTTAAATTCGCTGATAGTACAAATTCGCTGGTCCAGAAAATATGGAAACTTAATCTGTTTCAAATTTCTGAGATTTTCCAAGATTTCGTAACAATTTCCTAGCAAAATCGAAACACCAAAATCAGTCCAATTTTTCGAAAATTATGAAGAACACGAAGAACAGTCTTCGAATCTTCAAATCTGTTCAGCCGAATTTCTCAACCAAACAACCCGAACAATCCTGGAAACCCTAAAACCTGCAAAACAGAAATCAAACAAAGCAGAAGATCAAAACAGCCAACAAATTTCGAAAATTTTATCAAAAATTTCGAAATTTCAAAACCCTAATTTTTCAGGTTTTCAAAATTTCGAAAATTTCTTCCTGTTTCTGCAGCCAACAATCCTGAACCGAGCCTTTAAGAGCCTAATGCTCTGATACCAATTGTAGGTCCCCTATTCGTATGGATCTTCAACAGAATTGTCTTTCCAATCAAGAGTGCGGAATCCTCTTGATCAGAATATCACAGAAACAAGTAGAAAACAGAAACAGCAAGACACTTTCAATCCGGGTTTACTATTGATTATCAATCAAACTGAATTACAATCAATCTAAACCCTAACTCTCTCAATTTCGTCCAAGCTGTAGGATCTCTCACGAAATTCTCACACAAACTGTTTTTGGCTGATTACCCTAAACCCTAAAGCCTAACCTTGTTTATATAACACAAGGTTTGCTACTTGGGCCAAGATTAAACATCATGGACTGCGAATTGGACAGGCCCAATTCGCCCCCACACACCCAATTCATTGGGTTTGGTTAGCCCAAACATTTCAACTAACTATTACAAAGCTAAACCCGCTAACTGTTTATTGTTTAACTAATTACAAGATATCCAAAGACCAAATCTAAGCTGTTGTCACAAACATGCACCAACAAACATTGATAGCTTTGTCTCGCCATCCATTTTCTGCTTCACATGCTCTGATTTGCAGAAAATGTAACACTTTAAGCAGAAAATATAACGTACCCCCATGATTTACAACCCATTGATCTTAACAGTTTGAAAACCGTTTTTCAATCTGATGAAAGTAATCATGTTTGTTCACCCATGAGGGTTTCGGCGTATTCAATCAACATTTATTAAAAACAACATATTTTTGGTTTTTAATTTTTTTCAAGTTTTTAGGGTTTTGATAATATTGTTTATTTATATACAGAAAACAATCAAACTAAACTCCCTGTTCAACCAAACCAGGGTCCTGCAACCTCTTCCTGTGCCAGGCTGCTCCAACTACCCTTCTCACAATCTTCAGCTTCGTTGAGCACCTGCACATTTCAAACTTTATTAATCATTTGAACAATTTAGCCCAGGTCTGTTGGACCTTAGGCATTTCAACACAATAATTTTCATTCAATTTTGGAAACTCTTTGTCACTTAAAACATTTTCAATTTTGACTTCAACTTTCTCATCTTTTACCGACTTCACTTGTTTCTTAGCACTCCACACTTGACCTTTCGGAGTACCTCTTTTGTAAAAATTTGTCTCTTTTTGAACCTTTTGATCTTGAATGACATTTTTAGGTTTCCAAAATTCTTGAGGTTTTGTCATATCAACAGATGTTCTCCAACTCTGTGTTGTTCTGAATCTGGGTGTGTGAGAATTCCAGGTCTGTCTTGAATCGAACCTGTTCGGGTTTGATTTCCAATTTTGATTTGAAGCAAACTTGTTTGTATTGTACCTCCAAGTTTGTTTCGAATCAAATCTGGTTGACCTATCTTTCACATCCTCAGATTTCTGTTTTTCAACATCAACAGGCTTTGGATTTGGACACTTTCGTGCAACATGTCCAATTTGATCACATTTAAAACACACTTTCTTTGAAACATCCTTGGCCTGTTGTCGTTTCTTTTTCATAGCATCAAACTCCTCATTAGACTGTTGTCCAAATTTGAGTTTTTCCTCTTCTTTCAAGCTTTTCCCTTGAACAAAACTCATCTTTTGTTGCAAATTTGGTTCTTTACTTTGATTCCAATTTCGTTTCCTTTTATAACCCAAACCAGCCTTCATGTTTTTCTTCTTAAAACCAGGTTTGTTATAAAAAGATTTATGACCTTTACCAGCAAACTTTGGAATCTCAGACTTCTCAATCTCAACCATTTTAAAAACTTTATCAACCTTTTCTGAAATCACATTCTGAATCGGGAATACAACATCTAAGAATAATTTGTCCGATCCAATCATGGTATAAACCAATCCTTTTGAATCATCATTCAAATTTTTCTCGGATTTTGTGTTTTTCAGATAACCATCATAAAGATTTCCTTTATCTTCATCCTGTGATTCAGACTTACCTTTTGTAGACTCATCTTTCAAAACGCTTTCAACAACCTTACTTACCACCTATGAATCATTAGCATCATCAGATTTGGAGTAAGTCACATCGATACTTTCAGGTAACTGGTCAGCTATGTTCAAACCCTTTGCCACCTTTTCCTCATCATAAAAAATATAATTGTTTCTCAATGGTGGTGGTACCTGATGAAACTCTGAACCAATACCCTTTTTGCAATTTTCAGTATCTTTGTCATCTGGTGTGATGTTGAAAATGCGTTCAAGAATGTACGAAGAGTTATGATAACTTTGAAGTTTTGTAACAATTTTTTCTTTTTCAGCCAAGACTTGTTTAAGATTAGCAATTTCATCAACACACTTGTTCAATTCAATTTGCTTTTCTTTAAACTTTCTTTCATACATTTCTTTACTGACTAAAGTTTCTGACAATCTTTGATCAAAACTTTTGACTTGGCTCTTCAAAGTATCATAAGCTTCTTGTACTCTCTGACTCAACCACTTTAAAGAATCATATTGTTTTTGTAAATCTTGAAATTTAGATTCTTTTTCAACACAATCGACACATTTTGCTGAACACAGTTGTCTATAAGCATCATTATCCTTTTCAAGACCTTGACATTTCTGTGTCAATTTTTCAACTTTTAGTTTCAAAATTTCTTCTTTTTCAATCATATCTTTACATTTTGTTGTGAAAACATTTTCAAGTTTAACTATGTCATTGTCTTTTATTTTTATGATGTCGTCTTTTTCAGTACAGGCTTTGCACATTTCTATGCAATTCCTGCATTTGTTCTCAACCAATTCAACATTCGATAGATCAGAAGATTTTCTAACCTCAGTCTCATTAAGCACCGGTTCTTCTGACTCAACTTTCTGATATTCCTCCTTTTCTTCTTTCTGAGCTTCTTCATTCTTCTGTTCTTCTTCAGCTTTCTATTCCTCTTCAGCAGCAATCTTCACACCAGTCTTTACTTCTTCAATCATCTTTTTCAATTCTTCTTCTTTTCTCTTCTTCATTTCTACCACCTTTGGTAGACTTGCTTCAAAAACTTCTTTTAACTTGTTCATCAAATTTGGCAAATAGCTTTTATCAGAAAGCCTTCTTGTGTTGAAAGTGCCCTCACTTGGAAACACATTGGTTACAACATCAAAATCCACTTTTGATGGATCAACTACTGGATTACCCTGTGGATCCATGTAACACTCTAGTTCTTCATTCCATCTCTTGGCTCTTTGTGCTTCCTTAAATGGTTCATACAATTTGCCAATCTCCCATCTCGCACTGTCTCTTCTCCACCAAGTATCATGATCATCATTTGCAACAAATGCATATCCAACTGCATCTTCTTCAGGGCAAACTTGACTCCAGTCGTAACCTTCATCATCATATATAACTGCAAGAGCCCTTGATCTTTCTTCTGGTTGCTTTAATCTTGGTGGTTCAGACTTATTCTAATGATAAATTGCTTTCATGTAATAATCTTCGTTGAACGGGTTTGCAGAATCATCACCAGCATACGCATTTCTGCACTCGCGCTTAAAATGACCTCTTTGTTTGCATTTGAAGCATGTCACCTTGGATTTATCAAATCCCAGTTTGGTAGATGGTCCACCAATTGACTTTCTCCCCGTGATCTCCATGAACCACTGTGCCCGACGAACCGCACTGGCCATGCACCATCTTATATCCATCAGTTCCATCTCCTCGGGGTCTAATTGATCATAATCTTCTTTCGTCAAGTTGGTATTGCCAATCTTCCCTGCAACTAGGCTTTCATACGATTCAAGTACAGATGCCAAGAAAACCATCTGTTGTTTTGCCGACTCTTCACTGAAATTCTGCCCATTCTTCAAATCCACTGCAATATTACACTGGAATAAATTCTTTGAGGCAGATTGATCTGAAACTGTTGAAGAAGATCTACCGTGAAAACCACTGTGAAGACTTTCATTGTTCACTGAATTTGAACTTTCTGCAGAAAACGCTGTTCTTGGAGACCCAGCCTGTGGTGCATTTCCTCTGTAGTAAAGCTCCACATTTTGCTGATAAGCTGGATTATTGACTTTAGATCTCTTTATCTCCAACTCATGGCTTTCAAGTCTTTCAATCAGCAAATCCACTTTCAAATCTTCGGGCTTGATTGTGTTTTTCAACATTAGAGCGAAATATTGCCACTCTTGATCATTTGGCAATGAATCAAACAATTTATCCACCAGCTCCTCTTCAGAAGGTAAGATTTTGTGTCTGGTCAGCTCCATTTTCAGATGTCCGAATCTCTCAATCATTTTACAAATAGATTCATTTTTCATACAACTGAATAAATCAAACTCTTTACGCAACAATTTCTTTTTGTTTTTAACAATTTCATTACTACCTACACATTTTCTCTCTAACGCTTCCCACAAACTCTTTGAAGTCTTTTCTTGTTCGAGCAATGAAATAATATCCTCTCTTACTGACTGTTTGATCAATGTTATCATTCTATATTCAGCCACAACATTTTTTATATCTTTTTCTGTAAAATCTTTTGGATCTATTAACTCTCCTCCCTCTTTTACTGGTTTATTGTATCCATCTGTCAGTTTTAACCAGCTTTCAGTAGCGAAAGCTTTTACCCAACCCTCAAATCTGTTTTTCCACCAGTGATAATCTTCCACTTTCATTAGCTTTGGTGGCTTCTGTTGGCTTCCGTACATGTTCTCAAACTTCAAATTCTCCGAAATCTCTCTTGAATATTCTTTCATCTCAGATCTTCTATCTGACGATTCGGAAGTGAACGCTTTGTAGAATGTGTTGTAAAATTCTTCACCGTTACTTGACATCTTCAATTACCTGAAAGATTAACAAACACAATGAGTTTAATCAATGTCAAACAAATGAATCGAAATGTGACCCAAACGGGTGAGTCAACAAAAATCAAACTATCAATGAGATATAAACTTTGTTAAATGTGGTCGACAAAAACTAGAAGCCTTCAAATATTATAGGGCCGCTTCAATTATTATATCAGATTATTCACATGGGCTCTACAAATTTTGAAAACAACAATGTGCAACTTGGGCCGTCAATTTGACAAATACTCTTTTAATTGATTTAATTGTGGCCAACAAACAATGTCACGTGAGCTGATAACCAATTCTAATTGGATCTTTGTTTTTAGAAGACTTCAAAGAAATCAACTTTTCATGCAGTATTCACATGCAACAATCAATTACTACATCACATGCTAATCTTATGAATTTTGAATTTCAATGCTATCTTCACATGAGAATTCTGACAACCAAATAAAGTAATCACGTGAAAGATTCTCAAAGATAAACTACAATTAGACCATGTATGTAAAAGTGAAACCCTTTTGTGACAAATAAGCGAAATATCACCCTAGAACCATATAAACGAAATCCCTAAGATGTGAATGACACAAGAGCGAAATCAGAATGATCAAATAAACGAAATCATCTTGGACTTATGAGCGAAATCACAATGTTGACAATGGAGCGAAATCATATGTATCTATGAGCGAAATCCCAATTTAATATGTCACATGAGCGAAATTAAACTTGACATAAAAGTGAAATCATGGTCTTATGTTGACACAAAAGCGAAATCAGGAGTCTCTGATGTCCACAAAAGCGAAATTAGATTGACTAATAAGCGAAATCACACATTGTCCAAATAAACGAAATCACTTCGAAAGATGGTTTGGTCCATTTTTAGTCCGAATTTTGTCCTGTAACTTTCAAGGCTTTATTAATATCCACTAATACACATTCTGTGAAAAATTTGGCCGATTTTAACCGTGGAAACTTGTTCAGATCGAAAAAGAAGGTGTAGAAGACAGAAAATTGATGCAATTGAGCTAAACTCTTCCTCCTGTGCTCTGATACCACTTGTAGGATCGTTGTTGGACCCGAACGAGTCAATCAGAAGAGTCTTTTCTCTGTATCAGAGGCGGAATCAAAGATACAGACGCTCAAACTAATTATAATGCTTCTTTGATTGATTTAACAACGTTTACAACCAGAAAGCAATCTGGCAGCACTTCGTTACAACTTTCAGAACCGTTACCAAATGAACAACAAGTGCCCTATTTATAGTAGAAGTGATTCCACTTATATAGACATGCCATATAAGCGAAATCAGAAGCTTATGATTTCGCTTTTATGGACAATGTTCATATAAACGAAATCACTTGCTTAATCACTAAGTTTCGACTCTCGAACCTCGTGCACTGGTTATTCTAACCTATCTTATACTATTACATGATACAAGACGAAGTCAATAGACGTAGTGCACTAACACTTTTTATCAACTATTTTACAATACCTCAAATTATTTTCAAGGTTATAATTACAGGGACTAAGTCGTGGATATCTTGAATTACTGGTTAGTGGGGTATTGTGCACATTACTAATTTTCTCCCAGTTAGGTTCATTGACCTACTAGGGATAATCATGACTATTTAGGTTCATTGACCTAAAAGTGGTATGACCATCATCACCATTGTGACTTGTCACCATTGTGACAGAGCGCCAGATAAAAATAAGATAGAAGCCATTGTAATCGCTCTTATGCTGTAATTAATAACTATGCATCATTTTATGTAAATAGAATGATTCACTCAGTATTTCCCGCTGACAAAACCTTTTTCAAACATGTTTCAGGTGATCTGTTATGATCCAGTAAAAGTGCCGTGAAGCACTACAAGCTTAAGGAAGTGGCTCAGTATAAAATAAAGAAACATGTTTTGTAAATTAAAGATTTCTCCGTGAAATCTCAAGATTGTAAATTACCGGGTTTTGTCCCGAGTTGTGAAATAAAATAATCGGGAAATATTTCAGTTTTAAAAAGATCCTGATGATAAACTTCCGCTGTTAAAATCGCTGTTAATTAAATACCACGGGATTTCTGTCCCGCGGCTCCTGAAACGGGTCAAACCGGGTCGGGGGCCGTGACAGAAAAAGGTGGTATCAGAGCCACTGATCGAGCCACTGATTTAAGCCAATTAAGTATTTAGAAAATACTTAATTTTTATTAATTGCTATTTTGTGATTATGTGTTTTATTATCTGACTAATTGTGTACAGTATGGGCATCTTTATATGCTAAGCCACTGTAGCAGTAAATACAAATCTTTAAATATTTTGATTCAAGTTTTAGCACCCTTATTAAATATAAGCCAGAAACCTGATTCAGTAAATAAATAAATTTACAAATAAAACTTAGTGTGTTTTAATTTCCAGTTGTTTTGGTAATTACCCAGTATAAAATAATATTTAAAAAGTTTTTCTATAAAATTTGTTATGATTTTTAACTTAGTATTTGTGTATATTTTGCATAACAGCATGAGTGACTTGTCTGACGCCCTTCAGAAATTAAATCTCTATCCGGTAAGAATAGAGGTTTCCAGAGATTTCAATAGGTATATACCGGACATAGAAGAACCTATAGAATTCAACGCTTTACCTCTCAAGAAACCCAAGCCTAAGAAAATGGAAATTGGGGAAAGCTCTAGGCAAATTGAGGGGTTACCATCTCAGGAAGAGATAGATTCTATAATGGCAAGCTATAATACTATTAAGCTTGTTAATGAAAATGTTTTTATTCATTCTCTTGAAACACAACTACCAATGAACTTAGAATCAGCTATTCCAAACCCTTCAATCCACTCGCAAATAGACGAATGGTTGACTAATGAAATACAGTTACAAAACTATCCCTATAAGCTTTTTCCTCAATTCAATCCAGAACCTTTACCAAATCCACCAATGAGTAATGAGAATATGGCTGAACTCCGCCACTTTGGTGAAGAACTAATGGATAATGGGAATAGGATCCAAGAGATTGGGGGACAGATCTCCTGGAAATACGATGAGAGGGAACGCCGTTACTAGAATATCATCTGACAAAGGATAGGGGATTTATGGAACTGTGGTTGTGTAAAATCAGTATGTGTAAAATAAATAGTAAAACGGTTGTATATAGAAGCATGATATAATCTATAAAACAAATAAAATTTTAGAAAATTTACAAATTTTGTTTGTATATTCGTTTACGTGATTATGTGCAAATTAATTGTGAAATTGGATTATTTCTTTTATACTAATTATTTATCTATAAATTAGATATCAGATGGAAAACGCTAATAATGAACCAGTTAATGAGGTTAATCAATCTGAGCAACAACCGGGGGATCAATTTATGACTAGGCAGGATATAGAAAATACCGTTGCTCAAGGGATAGCCAACGCTATTCCAGAAATAGTTGCTCAAGGGATAGCCAACGTTATTCCAGCAATCATAGCTGCTGTTAAAAATCCAATCAAACCGCAACAAATAGTTCCTAGCAAACGTATTTCTGAAAATAACTTCAGTAATAGCATAAACGGAGGCAATGATCATGTTAATCATGATAATGAACCACGGCAAGCTCCGCTCCCTAAGAAAATGAAAGCTGCAACGCCTGGTTGCACTTACAAAGAATTTCTTGCTTGTAAACCCGCTGAGTTTGCAGGCAATGAAGGAGCTACTGCGGCACTGCGTTGGTTAGAGAAAACCGAGGCAGTAATTGCCATAAGTAAATGTGCTCAGGATGATCAGGTCATGTACGCGTCAAACCTTTTCAAAGAAGGGGCGCTAGAATGGTGGAATACGGTGTTACAAGCAAAAGGAAGAAGGATGGCGTATGCTATGAACTGGGAAGAATTTAAGAGCTTTGTAGAAAGAAAATTCTGTCCCGAGTATGAAAAGGAACAAATGACAAATAAATTTCTAACCCACCGGATGGTGGATGTAGATTGTCGAGGGTATACTTCGACATTCTTCGAGTATGCTCGAGTAGTACCAACCCTGGCTTCGCCAGAACCGGTACTTATTTCTCGTTATATTTGGGAATTAATTGCCGAAATCCGTAATATTGTCAAGGCTGCGAAACCTCGCACGATTGATGATGCGGTGGATTTAGCAAATACTCTAACTGACGAACTAGTACGGACAAGAGAAGAAAATAGAAGGAAGGAAGTAGCCCAAAAGATTACCCAAGGATTTCGTCCGAGTAACCATAACAATTTCAAGAGAGGAGGGAATGGGCAATCTTCCACTAGCTCATTTTACAATTCTTGCAAAAGGAAGCATTTTGGAAGATGCAAAGGATATTGCAATTTTTGCAAAATTCCGGGGTATCAAGAAGAAGACTGCAGGAGGAAGAAATTTTCAGTCTGCTACAACTGTGGAGAAGCTGGACATCTTAGGCCAGATTGTCCAAAACTGAACAAACCATTTGACAATAAAGCCAAACCTGCAGAAGGAGCAAAAAGGAATGTAAGAGCCTTCCAACTGACTGCTCAGGAAGCAGAGCTCATTCCAGATGTGGTAGCTGGTACGTTCTTAGTTCACAACGTTTACACAAAAGTATTATTTGACTCTGGTGCAAACCAAAGTTTTATAAATATTTCATTCTGCCAAACTCTTAACTTACCTTTAACCAGCATTAGGAAAATTTCTACAGTAGAACTGGCAGATGGGAATTCAGTTAAAATAAATAAAGTTCTGCAAAACGTAGAAATAGAACTTTTAAGTCATAAAATTTTCCGCAACCCTATTATCTATGAAATTAGTTGAATTCGATGTTGTGTTAGGAATGGATTGGTTAGTAAACAAGCATGCTCGAATTATCTGTGACAGGAATTCCATAGAAATTTGTGCACCCACTGGAAAAGTAATAATGATTACAGGAGATAAGTTATGTAAACCCATAAAGTTCATATCAGTAATGAAAGTTACTAATTATGAACGAAAGCAAGGAATAGTATATATGATTTCAGTAATCATTAGTACTAAGGGAAAAGAACTTAAGGAGATTCTTGTAGTCTCGGAATACCCAGATGTATTCCCAGAAAAATTATCAGGGTTACCACCAGATAGGGAAGTAGGGTTTAGGATTCATCTAAATTCCAGGAACTATACTGATAGCCAAGGCACCTTATCGGTTAGCTTCCACAGAAATATTAAAACTGAAAAAGCAATTAGATGAATTACTAAGCAAAGGATTCATACAACCTAGCTCATCCCCTTGGGAAGCGCCAGTGTTGTTTGTTAAGAAAAAGGAGGGTTCGATGAGAATGTGTATTGATTATAGGAAATTGAATAAGGTTACAATTAAGAATCGATACCCATTACCTAGAATTGATGATCTATTTGATCAATTCTAGGGAGATAGATATTTTTCTATGATCGACTTACTTTCCGGATATCATCAATTGAAAGTATAAGAGGAAGACATACCTAAAACTGCTTTCAGGACTAGGTATGGTCATTACAAGTTTACAGTCATACCCTTTGGATTAACGAATGCACCTGCAGCATTCATGGACATGATGAATAGAATCTGTAAACCGTATTTGGATAAATTTGTAATTGTCTTTATAGACGATATACTTATTTATTCCAAAAGTCAGAACGAACATTGTCAGCACTTGCATGCACTCTTAACTTTGTTAAGAAAAGAGAAGCTTTACGACAAATTCTCGACGTGAGAAATTTTGGCTGCCAGAAGTGCAATTTCTAGGTCATATGGTGAATCATGAAGGTATTCACGTAGATCCTGATAAGATAGCAGCAATTACCAAATGGAAGGTTCCGCAATCCGCAATGGAAATTAGGAGTTTTGTAGGTTTAGCTGGATACTATAGACGGTTTATTAAGGATTTTTTCAAGATAGCTATACCATTAATTAAGATAATCTGTAAAACAGTTAAGTTTGAATGGGGACCTAAACAAGAAGAAGCCTTTAGGATCTTAAAGCATAAATTAACAAAATCTTAGCCTTATCAGAAGGAACAGAAGATTTTAAAGTATACGGTGATGCTTCAAAGCTAGGATTTGGATGTGTGTTAATGCAACGCAAAAAGTAATTGTGTATGCATCAATGCAATTGAAAAGGCACGAAGAAAACTATACCACTCATTACTTAGAATTAGAAGCCATAATATTTGCCCTTAAGATTTGAGGACATTATCTGTATGGAAGTAAGTTTACTGTCTATACGGATCATAATAATTTAAGATATATATTTGGGCAAAAAGAATTAAACATGAAGGAAAGGAGATGGATGAAAATCCTAAGTGACTACGACTGTGATATTCAGTATCACGAAGAAAGGCTGAAGACGGTTAAAGATCGCCAGAAGAGTTATACAGATAATAGACGAAAGCCGTTGGAGTTTCAAGATTGGAGACAAAATGCTATTAAAAGTATCTCCTTGGAAGGAGTTGTTAGATTCGGTAAGAAAGGAAAGCTAAGTCCAAGGTACGTAGGACCATTTCCAGTGATCCAACGTATAGGACCAGTTGCTTATCATTTACAACTACCAGAAGAGTTAGCTGGAGTACATGATGTATTTCATGTATCCAATCTCAAGAAATATCTATCAGACAAATCTATTGGTAGTACCTCTCCAAGATATAGAGGTAAACGAAAAGTTAAAATTCTTAGAGAAACCTCTTCAAATAAAAGATAGAAAGATGAAGTTTCTCAAACACAAATGGTTAGTACTTGTCAAAGTCAAGTGGGATTCAAAGATAGGACCCTAATACACTTGGGAACTGGAATCAGAGATGAAGCAAAAGTATCCTCATTTATTCTAGTAAATCTCGAGGACGAGATTTTTATTAAGGTGGGGAGAATGTAACAACCCTCATTAAAAAGTCATATTTATTACTTTAATTGTCTATTAGGAAACCCTAATTAAGAAACCCAAGTGATTCTGAACAAACCCTAAAATTTTCAGAACAATCGGAATCAGGATCAGGGCCCCTAAAACTCAGGGGGGCAAACCCTATTTAGTATTATCTCGACAGTTTGTTGTCGAAATTGAAATTTAACGTGAAACCAACTCAGCAAGCCTACTAGGACACGGGGCTACCCTATGGTGGGTAGGCACCCCTCGCGCCACGCGACACCCCCTCGCGCCATGCGAGGGGGGAGGTTTTTCATGTATAAATAGGAGTGTTTGGGACTTGATTCTGTGCGTTCGTTCGACGTTAAAACTCAAATTGTACGTTGAGATATTGCCGGATTACTACAATTAACACACATGGATCACTAATCGACGCCGCAATCAGGGTATTAACTCGATCGCTGATACGATTCAATGTCCGATCGATTAAACTATCCAATGGATGTTTAAGTGCTGCCCACATTAGGGTTATGCTTTGTCATTCGTCGTTAATTCGATGGATGTTTAAGTATTGCACTTTGTCATTCGTTGTGAGGGTTTGATCTCGTGAGTTATCGTAAATGCTGTATTGATTATTAACCCAGAATTGTGTGCCTGTTATTAAATTTAGGTTGAAAAGGCTAATCAGTAGGCTAGACTCTGCTCAAATTAAATCTGCAATGTGAGTCATTCTCTTTTTATCAACTATTTTACAATACCTCAAATTATTTTCAAGGTTATAATTACAGGGACTAAGTCGTGGATATCTTGAATTACTGGTTAGTGGGGTATTGTGCACATTACTAATTTTCTCCCAGTTAGGTTCATTGACCTACTAGGGATAATCATCACTATTTAGGTTCATTGACCTAATAGTGGTATGACCATCGTCATCATTGTGACTTGTCACCATTGTGACAGAGCGCCAGATAAAAATAAGATAGAAGCCATTGTAATCGCTCTTATGCTGTAATTAATAACTATGCATCATTTTATGTAAATAGAATGATTCACTCAGTATTTCCCGCTGACAAAACTTTTTTCAAACATGTTTCAGGTGATCTGTTATGATCCAGTAAAAGTGCCGTGAAGCACTACAAGCTTAAGGAAGTGGCTCAGTATAAAATAAAGAAACATGTTTTGTAAATTAAAGATTTCTCCGTGAAATCTCAAGATTGTAAATTACCGGGTTTTGTCCCGAGTTGTGAAATAAAATAATCGGGAAATATTTCAGTTTTAAAAAGATCCTGATGATAAACTTCCGTTGTTAAAATCGCTGTTAATTAAATACCACGGGATTTCTGTCCCGCGGCTCCTGAAACGGGTCAAACCAGGTCGGGGGCCGTGACATAAACTGTTATAAACATAAGTACATATAAAAGATGTCTAACAAACTTAATAAAATTCGAATACAACTTAAGTTTTAACAAACATTAACTAAGAACATACGATCACCTGCCTAAACAACACACATCAAACCTCAATCAAGAATTTGTTACGCAGCAACATGTCCTTTGCTACATGTTCTGATCTGGTTAAATATGCTACTGGAGACAATGTATCAGTTGCTGATCCAACAATCTCCCTATACAACAGATGATACGAAAACCCTTCTTTATTACTGATTTTTATTTCTCATCGACATCTCCCTGATTTGTCCTTTGAATTGTAGTTCAAAGTCTAGGGAGAACATGTCTTCTTCATCATCCCTTTCAAGTTGAAGGTCCAACAAATCTTGGAGATCGTACGCATTTAGATTATATGCACTATCTATTTTAATCCCTTCAACACTACCATCTGATCTGATCAAAGTCAATACTTGGGTTTTTGAGCATGACTTCCACTTTACTATTTTTGGATCACTTGGTTTTCTTGGACAAAGAATTATTGAAGATCAGTTTGCTGATTGTGGTCTGCTAACTAAATTTGCAATTGGTTTAGACAAATCAGATGAAGAGAGAAGGTTTTTCGGAGTATCGATTTTTAGAGACAGAGCAGCAGTTGTAGGATAAACTGGGTTTTGAAGAACATTTGAATCTTCAGCTCTAAGTTCTTCCAGCTTTTTGTAGGTCTCAACTATCTTCAGTTTAGACCATCTGGCAATGGATCTAGCTGGACCATAACCAGCAGCCACAAGCTCTGCTCTCATTCTTTTAAACTTCAATGGCTCATCTGAATCCATTGTTTTGACTTTCTTCCAATTAGGTGGAGTTGGCTTTACCAGAGGATCATTGCGCATTTTTGTGATTATATCGATATATTCTCTAAGAGCATCGGCTGACCAGTTTTTGAATTGATCTTCAGTTGCCTTATATGGTTTGTACTTCATAATGTGTGCAACATAAACATCCCTCAGTTTCATCTGAAGTTCAGGAATTACTGGTCTCTCAGACATGGATTTACTCACGTCCCTAGCATAGTCTTCAATTTTTACGACTTTGCTAAGATGAAATGATAAAAACCTCTAGTATTCCCTGTCATCCATCCCTATGCTTTTCTCTCTTGCTATAACCTCAGCCTGTGATACTTTTAATTTCAGATACTCATCTAAGTTTTGAGGCTTCTTATAGCCATAAAAAGATGGGAAGGATCTTTTAGATGGATCCTCTATGGTGAAGAATGATTCAATTTCACCTTTAACAATGACTAACTCCAGCGGATATTAAGCTTCCAGAGGAATGACTGATGGTAGTGTAGAAATTGTAAGAGATGAAATAGGTTCTCTAGGTGGAAATGACGAGCATGGACTATTTTGAATGGAGGCAGATGATACAGGGATTGCTGATTTAATCTCCTCATCATCTTCTAACACAATATGAGTTTTTCTCTTACGTGTGGAGATGATTTCTGGTGAAGGAGAATGTTTTGGTAGTGAAGATGAATGTATGGGAAATCTTTGTGACGTTGGAGGTGGTTGGATTGTGGTTGGTGTAGTGAAAATGATCATGGCAGATGTTTGACAAACTTCTTCTGAAATAACTGGTGTCTCAACAGTTGTTTGGTAAACATCTGCTGATACTTTTGTTATATCAGCATCTATTGACAGAATGGGTGATGATGGTGTTGAAACTATTTTCTCCTTCTTTTGTGGTGGTTTTTTTGGAGAATGTTTGGATTTAGGTTGAGCAGGGGATACAATTTCTGTAGGATTAGCTTTTGAATCTGGTGGCAACTTTCTTAGTGAATCTTTATCCCCCTTTTTGGCATCATCATCATCATCATCTTTCTCAAAGATTGATGTAGGGGTGGAGCCAGTAAGTTTCAACAGATGTTCCTTAATGTTCATAATGTCCGCTTGTGTGTCTTTATACCTGGCATCAACCAAATTTATGATAAATTCCAAACTGAAATTGTGGTTACTTTCAGCTAAATTCCTCTGATCTTGAAGGATGGGTTGCATAGAATTCCAAAGCTCATTGGTAATTTCCTATGTGGTAGGTTGACTTTTAAAAAGCTCTATCATCTGCTTAATCAATTCTTTCATTTCAGTAACATCTGTTTCAATGGTAGACACTCTAACCGTCAAATCCTTATAACTTAATTCATCACATACTTTAATAGGATCATCTGAATTCCCACCTGTAGTGGTTGTATTTGTTTTAATAATAGGAGAAGTCTCCATATCATCAGAAACAGATGCCCCTTTTTCTTGGTTCTAGGGACTTCCCACTGAAGCAGAGATTACAGTTGTAACCTCATTAATGGTTGCCTTCAAGGGAGTCTTAATGATGTAACCACTGTCCAACTGATCACCAATGGGTTCAACAGTTGTAGTGGCTGCTCCACTTGAACTACCACCATGAGTTTCGTAATACTCAACGGGGATAACCTCCTCAACTATTTGTAGGATAGCAGATTGAATTGGTTCAGACACATTCATTTGTTGCGCTCTACTCTCAGTAATGTGTGCATTAGAGGAACTGTTTTCTTTCTGAAATTCAATAGCTTCAAACAGAGGTAATATTGTTGATGGAACTTGAGAAGAGGGTTGTGGTGTAGAAAGCGTGATTGCCCTGGGAGAGGGACTTTTAAACATACTTTCATATGAAAGGTTTACTTCATGTTGTGGTGTCCCTATGCTTACAACATGATCCTTTTGTGAGGATACGTGAGGAGTTTGGATGGGTTGAGATCTTTCCAACAACTGTGAGGAAGTAGCAGCAGTGGTTTCAAGTGACATTTGTGTTGTCACTGCATTAACCTCTGGGATCTCATCTTCTAGAGGAACCTTTTTATTTTGTTTGATTTTGGTGGGCTTTTTGGATGTGACAGGTTTCTTTTTGCGTTTTCCTGGTGTGTGTTTCACAACAACGGTTGTGGTGCCATGATCACTAGGAGCAGTTGGCTCAACAACAGAGGTTTGAGCAACAGATGTGGACGCATCTAAAACAGGCTCATCCCCCTTTGTTTCTGTTCTTGAAACTTCTGACTCTTTATCCACAAGTCTAGTAATAGTTTTACTTGTAAGACTATTTATTTGAAAAGCCACACCTTGTTCAAAATCTGTTTGTGACACTTCTTTTCGTAGGTAGTAGCTTAGAAGTCTTGGATACAACAGAAAAGCATTACTACGAACACCTTTTTTCAATTTTTTCACATTTTTCACATTATTTAACAAATCAGAAAATAGTGCTTGTGATAAATTGTAATCAGATTTTGTTAAAACAGCATAACCCAAATACTGAATGTTTAAAGGTATCTCATTAAATGCGGTGGTCTTGGCTAAGAGACAAGTTAAAAGAGTATGAAACAAAAATTTCATTGGCGGAGGGAAGTTTGGTTTGTACATAGTAACTTCCTTTAATTGTGCATCATACCCTCTTTCAATGAACTCTGTATGAAGTTCAGATTTTTCAAAATTGGTCTTACCTCCCAAGTCGTCCAATGCAAATGTAGTGGAAATTGTGAAGGGAGAAATTCGTACCACACTTTTCCCGACCTTAGATGTGATGGCAACTGGATTATTATCTTCAGACTCTATTTCAGCATTAAAACAAAATTGTCGGAGTGTTTCTGTATGAACCGGAGCATCAGCAGTAAGGATTGATTTGTATTTTGATGAAGTTAAAAGGTCAATTATTGAGTGAAAGCTGGTATTTTTGCTGGTTTTCTCGAAGATGGGGAGGTAGTTGTAAGTGTTTTTTATGTTTAGAGACATGATCGGAGAAGAAGATGATTTGGGGATGAAACACGGTTTAAGTTGGAGGGTTTTTAATATGTTGGAAACTGTTTTTGAGAATTTTGAATTCGAGACGGCAGTGGTAGAAGCTCGATTTAGGGATGGAACAGCTTTTATATAGAGAGAAAAAGCGAAGGCTGACGTGGCAGTAGTTACAAATATCTGATGGTTAAGATCTGTCCACGTCAGAACCTCTCTTGCGACAACCGATGACAGTTGTTTGGAAACCTCTATTGGTCGACTACAGAAGTTGGGAACAGTGTGAGTCAAACAGTCGTTAGATAAACAGAAGTTATGAGAACAGATGATAACTTTTAGCAGTTGTTTTATTTTTAGCTAACATCTGTCTAACTCAGAACCTCTCATGTGATAATGGATGACAGTCAGCAGTATAGTAAATCAACAGTCATTAGGATAAACAAAAATTATGACAACAGACGGTACCTTTTAGCAGTAGATGTATTTTTAGACAAGCAGAAGTTTAAAAAACAGTTGTTTTCAACAACTGTAACTCAACAGTCGTAAGTCTCACATCTGCTATTACCCCAACCACTGTTAGTATCAAAACCTCTGTTGAACATTTTAAGATTGAATATCATCTGTTGTTCGTTAACATCTGTTGGCCCACAGCAGACCTTTGCATCTTCAGACATTCATTTATCAGCAGATGCTCTCTTTTGTCGACTCTTTGTAATTAGGTCTTACCGCAAATTCTTCAAAAAAACTGTTATTGATGAACAAATATTCTAGATGTTACACATCAACATCAATATCAGTCTGCAATCCTTAGGTGTTATTCAAAATTATATAATAATACTTAGGAATGATTGAAATAATTTAAATGAAGATGCGACAACAAAGATTAATAGTATTAAAATTTATTCATTTATTCAATAGTGGTAAATCGACAGTCGTTAGCATAGACAGTTGTTTCATAAGAGGGTTCGAATATATGACAACAACAGCATGCTTATACAAAGGTCTACAATTACAATTTCACATACTATGCAACATCTAATGGACTAACAAACTCCCAACATCTGCTATTTAACCTAACCACTGTTACTATAAAAATCTTTTTTTGGCTCAACATATTTTGAATAGCATCTGTTGTTCTTTAACATCTGGTCTCCCATACAGACCTTTCCTTCTTCAATCTTTTATCATCAGCAGATGTTCTCTTTTACCACACTTTAACTACAACAGACCTTTTACAACTCCAAATATTGACTCTCTGTAATTTGCAGGAGCATAGATTCTTCAAAAAACTGCTATCAATGATCAAATTTTATACCTTGTTTTATCTTTGCACTCATCTATTTACCATTAAACCAACCCTTTATCCTATTAAACATCTGTTGACTTACCAAACATCTGTTCAGGCACATTTCAACATCAACATAATCTAAATCAAAATCAAACTCAAACACTAAATAAGTAAAACAAAAACGCAACAACATAGATTCATAAGATTAAAATTTATTCATTTATTCTTGACATTAAAAGTCCAATAGTTACATAACATAGTGAACAACTAAACTTTCAAATCTAACAATAACAGCAAGAATTAAGAAATTTTAGCTTCAACTCCATCGATTGCTTAACCTCTCGATGTATGTCCTTCAGCATCGCCATGAACTCCACGTCTCTATCACCGCACTCTATATTACTGACAACACAAAGCTCACGAACGGAAGTTGAAGGCATCCACATCAAATTTCTGGAAACCTGCTCTCTCGTGAACAGGCCAACTTGCAATCCATCAAAACATCTCTTCAGCTCTTGAAGAGTAGCCCTATCTTCATACACCTATTCCTCGATTTGCCTGACAAAACGTTGCTTTAAATCATCTGATTTTGCAGAAGTGAATGACGCCATCTCAATAAACTATATTACTCGACTTTCCTGAAAGTATGATATCTTCGTAGGAAAACGTGATGAAAAACAGGTGAAGTGACTATGAGTTTATATACTAAAATATCTAACAGTGAAAGAAATCACACTTAAAGTCATTGTACATTTAATAATCTAATCAATCAAAATGTGTAGATTTAATAGAAACATATTAATGTATATTTCAAAACAGCAGTCTTTTAATGCAAAAACCTTTTCAAACCCCAACTTTCATGGGAAAACTGTAAAATTAAATATCAAGAAACCCAAGGGACAAATTTTTGAACTTCAAAGAACAAAAGCAGATTATCATAATTATAATTAACCTTTTCATTTACCATGTAGACGCGTTTTTAAACTCTATAAAAGACCGATGATTACTTTCGATTCAAAACATCAAATTGTCCTACAAATCACCGTCTGTCAAAAATTGTTCCAAATCAGAAAATCCAACAAAAAATCTACATGGCAAACTTCAGCTTCTACCACTGGTCAGACACCAGCGATGTTAAAACACAATTCTCAATGTGGTCACTCAAAGAAAAAAGAACAGACGAAGAACTAAACAGGAAAGTCGACATAATCAATGACACTAATTACAACAAAACCTGGAACAGCATAGCATTGCTCGACGAAGTCCTCAACTCTCCTCCATCAGATTTCTAGAAGAATGCAGAAGAATTTCTGACACAACTACTAAAACAGGATCAGAAAATCTGCAACATGCTAACTGATCTGAAAAACAAAAGAGAGCATGAAATCACATGGAGAAAGGCCAGAGTCTACGAAATCCTAGCAAGTGTTAACTCTAGCGTGTAATAGTTTATAAATATTTCATTAAATTTCTATTTTTTATGTAATAGTTTAATCTAGAGTAAATTACAAGTTTTGTCCTTTATGTTTACATCAAATTTCAGGCGCTGTCCTTTAGCGCAAAAGTTGACAGGCGGTGTCCTTTATCTTTCAAAATCTTGCAGGTTTTGTCCTTTAACCCAAACTCGGTTAGATTTTTTAGTTAAATCTGGTCATGTGCAAGAAACATGAGGGTACTATTGTAATTTCAGCTTCCAAGGACTATTTTGTAAGATAAATAATATCAAGGGGTTATTCTGTATTAAACTTAAAAATAAAAATATATAAAAACTCTCAAACTCTCTCTCTCTCTTGATCTGAGTCCCTCCCTCTCTCTTCTCTCTCTCTCTAACATAGACTACCACCACCACCCCTCTCTCTTTCCCATCGCCACCATCAGCCTCCACACACCACCGACACACCACCACCATATCCCCGCCGTTCACTCTCTCTCTCTTAGACTTTACCCACCACCACCACCACCTCCCCACAACCTTCACCGCCACCAGCCCCACCTATTGAACACCACCAATTCCACCACACCACCCAATGGTTTATCTTGCTAAATCTCTCTGAGTAACCTTCTTCAAGGTTTAATAAACTCCAGATATTCAAAGATCGTGACATAATTTGCAGATGGGGATTGCAAATAGGGATCTGGGGAGATGAAGTAGGTGAAAAAAGGGCTTATTCTTTTAGCAACTTGTCTTAGTTATCATCGTTGAATGGAAGAAGGCTGCTAACAGGCTTTGTTGTTTCATCTTTCAATTGTTGTTTCATCATCGTTGATCTCGATTTCAAGTTCTAACCTTTGAATGTGTATATTGTTTGCAGTAAGGGCACAAAGCGCGACTTCACTACGGCGATTCTTGAATGGAAGAAGGCTGCTAACAGGCTGGTTGTTGATGAAGCTATTAATGGTGATAACTCTATTGTTGCGTTGCATCCTGAGACCATGGAAAAGCTTCAGCTTTTTAGAGGAGATACTATTCTGATTAAGGTAGTTTTTTTGTTTGATTGTTGTTTGTTGTTTGGATTGTTGATCTGATGTTTTGTTGTTTTAGAGTATTGATTTGTCATGCTGCCATGTGATGTTTCTAAATAATCCCTAATTTACGAACTTGATTCAGATTTGTATATGATACAGAGATGAATTGAGGGGTTGTGATGTTTTTTACACAAGAGTCCCTTGCTATAAGTTTACACAAGAGTCCCTTGCTATAAGTTTTTTACACAAGAGTCCCTGAGGATGTAAAATGACAAGAGTGCCCTTATGTGCAAGGCACATGACCAGATTTAACCAAAAAATCTAACTGAGTTTGGCCTAAAGGACAAAACCTGCAAGATTTTGAAAGACAAAGGACACCGCCTGTCAACTTTTGCGCTAAAGGACAGCGCTTGAAATTTGATGTAAACATAAAGGACAAAACTTGTAATTTACTCTTTAATTTAATAATCTCAACATGCATCTTAACATATTCTAAAATGTCAGTGTCAATAAAAACTCTCAATATCATCAACAGTTGTTTGTTCATAATCATTTTAAACTACATGTAATCAAAATAAGAAACAAACCTAAAATGCAAAGGTCTCCTCTCAACTGTTGTAGCAGATCTTACTTTTCACGATATTGCACGAATCTATACTTTGTATAAAAGAAGAAAATCTCACTGATATAAGAAAAGCTGACTTTCGATTTAACGAAAATCGAACAATGCAACTCTCCCATCAAAGAAGGTAGCACATGCAACTTTTCACGATGTTGCAATAATGATACTTCAACATCGATGTAGAAAGGTTGATCTGTGAAGGGAAGCTTCATTGAAACGACGATGTTGGAACAATGATACTGGAACGATAACATGTAAACAGAAGTTCAAACACATGATATTGTAATGATGATATGTAAACAGAATCAACAAACATTCGAACAAAGAAATATAATCGGAGATTAGCCGGATGAATCACGAGAAATATGCATTTGAGAGAGAGATATATATACACTCGCAGATATGAGCGAGAGAGATAGAGTTGAAATTTGAATGTGGAGCCAGATTCATATATCTTATTTATAAGTTTCGAATATATGGTTTGAATTTTGAATTTTGATCCTTTGAGAGAGAGATATATATACATTCGAGTACTCAGGTAATACTCGAAGGATAAATGGGACTTTTTCAACCATGGTTTTGACAGAAAAATGTTAGACTAAAGGGTATGGGGGCTGGCTTAGGCCCGGCGCCAGTCCCCCACACCGCCCCCCTCAGCCCGGCTCGTCCCAACCGGCTCCCACACGACGATCTCGCCGTGCCTCCCTTCTCTCACATATACCTATACATACATATATATATATATATACATAAAGGGACTCATCCTCCATCCTGCTAGGTACATCCCCTTCAAGCCCCTCCTACGTGACGGTGACGTGACGGCACAGCCCCTTGGGGATGAGGCTCTCCATACCCACCAGCTTTATGCACCAAAAAACCAAAACCCGAACCGACTAACAGCGGTGGATATGATTTTGAATTTTGACACATAATTTGGACTACGACCATTGCTCAATAAAGCGCGGTCAAAAGCCGTGCCTTCACACTCACCAGCCCCGTTTCCAAAGCTCCCACTTTATCTCTGTAACACACACACACACACAATACACTCATCGTTCTCCATTTCCACCCACACACACACACACAGGCACTCTCTCTCCATGATCATCTAAACGAGAAAGTCGAAGATCAAAAGAAGCAGAAACAAGTTGCAGAACAAAAAAGAGAAAAAGTCGAAGTAAGGAATCTTTCACACTTTTATTATGATTTCACCTATCTATCTTCCTTTATTCAACTTCATCATTAAATTATTAACCTCTCTGCTTTTATGTTCCTGATCCTAACATCTCAAATCTCATAGACACTTCAAAATCACGTTACATAATCATGAAATTGGCCTATGAATTATTATTTATTTTATTTTTTATAAATTTATAATCGATTGAGATGGTGATGGAGTACGCTTTGGGAAGACAACAGCATGCTGCTGCTGCTGCTTTAAAGCAAAAACAAAATCAACTTTTTTGTTTGTTTAATTAAAGGTGCTTTTTGTCCTTTTGATTAATTAAACTCGCTAAACAACACATGCTCGTGCGAACATATTCTCGAGTCTTTCAATTTTCTATAAAAATAATAACATTTTCTATCGATTTCCGCCATGGAAGCAGCCACATTGGAGCTTTTTCTAGTGCTTCGTTCCGTCATCCTGAAAATTGCACGCATATATACATACATTCATTCTGTTTTGCTTTTCTACAAACACACACACACATATTGTTCGTCGTCGTGTTCTATAATCAGGTAATGATTTTCATTATAATCACCGATCATTCAAATAACCAGTTACTAATTTCTGTTCATTATAATCATCGATTGTTCAAATTACATACACATATTTATCTTCAATAATCAGGTGCTAATTTTGATTATTATCACTCTGGCTTCAAGTTACTTAAATTGAACATTTAAATTCTGCACTGTTTCACCCTGATGATGACAGTCAGACGCACGCACGCACACACACAGTAGACCTATAGATATGCATACACATTACACGCAATGTATAATTGTTGGCCGTTGTGTGCAGAGGAAAACTTGAGCCGATCTTTTTGGTTACATCAACCGCGTGCAAAGGACGATACAATCTCAAGGTAATTAATTTGTCTCTGTCCGTATACTTGCTTTCTCTTTACAAATTTATCATATAAATACTTTTTTTTTTTTTTCATCCTTGGTAGGTTTAATTAATAAATCGTGATATACGTGTATACAGTTACACGACACTAATGCATTGTAGTTAATAAAACGATACATATACCGTTATATGGTTCCATAACTCTCTAGTTTATCATAGTTAAAACGCTATTTGTGTGGTCACACGGTACATAAAAAAAGATACGGTTATTATAGTTACAACGCTATGTATATGGTTACACAATTACATAAAGAAATATGGTGAAAACGTGTTTATATAACTAAGGGGCTGTTTGTTTACTTTTTAACGAGACTCGTTTAGCACTTAATGATTTCAAACTGTTTGTTTCACGAGCAGATGTCTGAATGGTTCACACATTTGCCTCTGAATGGTATAAGCATTAAACACACCTCTAATCTGAATTGGTTAGACATTTGCCTCTGAACGGTTAAGCATTATACAAGCTCTTAATAGTTCAGACCTTTTACTGGTTCAGCACTTAATGGTTCAGACCTCTTACTGGTTCAGCACTTAATCATTCAGATGATGCCAAACAGCCCCTAAGTCTAGAGGTTGTTTAATAGAACAAATTTTAATTAACAGCATAAACATTAATAGTTTCACGTCTGATTTGTTCAGATATAGGTATAGATATGTAGACGGTTTTTTCTTATCATTCACATTGATTGGTATGTTTTATATATTTATATATTTATATTTACGAGTATAAGTATAGAGTTAAAGGGTATGGGGTGTTTGAGTGTATTTGTAGATCTCATCATTGCGGTAGGCAAAAGTTTCAGTAAATTTGTTTTTATGTTTGGTTCTTAGCGACGACCCGACTGAAAGCGATCCATATTCTTGCCTCTTTGTAATTCTCGCATTAAATCACACGCATCATGAGCATGGAAGTAAACATATGTATGTTTTGTTTATATTCTCAAGATAAGAAAATATTATTTTTTTGTCCCATTAAAGAAGCTTTTAATGTTTGTTTGTCATATCAGAACTTCAATGCTGATAAAGTATTTCAAAAATAATTTTTTTTTGGTTTAAATAAATATGCATGTAATAAAGTATTACAAATTTTTAAATCTCAAGGGTGTTTTTTTAAGAATTAAATATCATTTTAGTCTTTATGGTTTGAGTTCAAAGGTTTCATTTTTCTCATGTGGGTCCAAAAAGGTTTCACCGTTGCTATTTTAGTCCACTGGGTTAACTTCATTCATTTTTTCTATAACGAGAAGGGCAATTCGGTCATTTTTCATGTAATCTGTCAACTAGAAGGGCAATTCGGCCATATAAATGACTGAATTGCCCTTCTCGTTAACAAAAAAATGGATAAAGTTAACCCAGTGGACTAAAATGGCGACGGTGAAACCTTTTTAGACGCACATGGGAAAAATGAAACCTTTGAACTAAAGTGGCAAAACGGCCCAAACCATATGGGCTAAAATGACATTTAACCCTTTTTTTTAATTATAAGCTCCCGATGTCCGATAGTCTATCCAACACATGCTAGGAGAAAGTAGATTTTGTTAGTTAGCGAATTAGGTGACTAGGAGAGTATTAGACTAGTGGGTATGGAGAGCCTGGCCGCCACGATGGCGTCACGTAGGAGTGGCTTGGAGGGGATGGACTTAGGGGGTGGGGGATGAACCCCTTTATGTATATATATGTATGTATGTATAGGTATATGTGAGAGAAGGGAGGAGAAGGAGGACCGGCGAGATCGGCTGGTGGGAGCCGGGGACGACAGAACGGAAGGGAGGGGGGCGGTGTGGGGGACTGCGTCGGGCCTCGCCGGGCCCCATACCGCTTAGTCTTATAGGGTCCCGTTAGTTTTTCGGTATGAACCGGTTTTGTGGTTAAAAATATATATTGGATTTAAATAAATAACTATATCTTTAAACTTATTTTTATTAATTTACACTTTTTTAGTCTGTTATGAGTGTTACCTGCTTTTTTGATCCTCCATGTGATGATGAATGATGGTGTGGTGGTTATAATGGGTGATAGGGTATAAAGAAAAGAAGAGCATGCTTGTGCAGACCTATATTTGACTTTTTATTTTGCGTGGATATGGTCTTTTTAAATTTTTTAATAATAATAATAATAATAATAAAAATAAATAATATACTCGTTCACAAAAAATATTAATAATAAATAACACTAGCATGGATTCTATTTGTTTGGAGTGTTCACAATTGCGTACGATATTATAGTTCCAACTACATTGTTTGTGAGAAGCACTATTAGTTTTTTCAAAGAAAAAACAATTAAAATCGATAGTTTTTGGTTAATTTTTAATAGCATATCATTTTCAGTGTACTATCATATATTAATTATTACTTACAGAAGTAGATATCGAATCTAGGGCTGTAAACGAACCAAACGAACACGAACAACACCTTGTTCGTGTTCGTTTGTTAAGAAATATATGTGTTTGCGAACCGTTCACGAACACTTATCAAACGAGATTTTATGTTCGTGTTCGTTTGTTAAGGAAATGAAATTGTTCGTGTTCGTTTGTGTTTGTTTGTTAATTTTAGACAACGAACAAAAACGAACATTGACGAACACAAATGAGCACAAACTAATGTTCATGAATACAAATGGAAACAAACGAACACAAACAATCGTTCAAACATAATATATAATAAACGGACACTTATTAGATATCTAATTTGTCGGAATTTTGAAGTATTTAAATAGATTTAAAAACTAAAAACACTAATGAACTATCGAACACAAACAAACACGTTACCGAACGTTCACAAACATAAACGAACGAACACGACATCTGTTCATGTTTGTTCATTTAACTAAACGAACGAAATTTCTTGTTTGTGTTCGTTTGTTTAATAAAAAAATGAACACAAACGAACTTCCCGCCGAACGGTTCACGAACTGTTCGCCGAACGTTTGGTTCGTTTACATCCCTAATCGAATCTAATTCTTATCATTTTTAGTAGAATGTCGTTTGTTCTTCTTATCATTTTTAGTAGAATGTCGTATTAACAATTATTTACACGAGTATAAGTAGATATTGGCTCACTTGATAGAGACTTTTGTCTCTTAGTAAGA
>JARYGA010024371.1:0-43718 GCA_030545235.1 Helianthus tuberosus | reverse complement strand
CGTTCATTTCACATTACTATTGCTTTCACTTCATGCATTACTTAATTTACATATTTAAATGTGTCATACTAGTTCATATCTATCCAACATGAGTTAAACATCTTACTAACCTCTTTTTCATTTCCCAAACCAACGACCCGCAACCCATATCGATCATCTTCTCCTCGAGTACTAGCCGTAACAGGCCAGGTTTCATTCATCCGTGTAATGAGCTTCCGCTCGTGCACATACTTTCACCAATGCGATTGGTTTCATCACATCAATAGTTCTAACATTATCATCAACAACATCGGCAGTTAGCACATTTTCATTCAAACATTCATCATACTAGGTGATTACCCACCTATAACTCTTCTACAATTTCCTACGTGCATGCTATAACATATCACACATTTTATTTCTTACATGTAATCCTTTCATTCTATTAATCATTTCACCAACTAAGTACACGCTCGCACTTCCTTCCATTTATGCTTACTTGCAAAGACCTTATTACATCGTTTCAGTATTTCTTACCAAACTTACCCTTCCCGCCCGTACTCAAGTTATTGTCCGGGTCATAGCCCGTCATCATTCTGACTTCCAAGAGTCGATCACTAACACATCTAACACGTAACTTATACAAAACTTCTTTCTTTCATTTTAAAACTTAGGTTTGTGTGCCCATTACGATCATTCTTTTGTTCATTTACTTTACATTTACTCATAGGACTCGTTTGACATAACTACGGTCAACTATTGACACAATTCTGATGTGGGTAAATTTTATTCTTTATATGTTTTAAATCCGTTCCGCGGATTCAAACGTAACATCCATACCTTTTTATTACTTCTATATTTTGAATCCGTCTAGCGGTTTCTAACCTACCATTCATACGTTTTCTTCCTTCTATGGTTTGAATCCGTCTTGCAGATTCAAACATATCATTTCTACATTTCATTCCTTGAATCCGTCTTGCGGATTCAAACATTCCATTCATGCCTTTCATTCCTTGAATCCGTCTCGCGGATTCAAACATTCCATTCATATATTTCATTCCTTGAATCCGTCTTCTGGATTCAAACACTTTATTCATATTTTGTTGATCCGTACTTAATTACGGATTCAACATTCTTCATTCTTATCAGGCATACTTTTCATTCTTACATAGTGCTCTCGAATTCCTGAGAGTCTTACTTCCCATTTCACCCGCACGCCCGCCTGCTACCCAACTCTACCGAACATACCTGTGACAGTTATCACAATCTCACGAACGTCATATGTTTCTCGTGCACTGGCCAGGTACCCAATCCACATACTAGTTTCGTGCCTTTGTGATAATTGTCACCTTATGTCCGAAGACTTAGGTTTTGGCGCGTGTGTCACTTTCAGTACTTCATTACTATACAATCATTGTCCTTCATTTAGAATTTTCCTTCCCTTAATGAGTTTTACCATTACATATACCCACATATTGAATTTACGTACCTGGATTCAAATTTGTCTTATTACCTCTTTGCCTGCCTTAGGATTCATCCTAGACTGCATTAACAGATCATCCTCTTCAAAAAAAATCATGCTTACCTTACACATAACAAGCTGTTAGTTTCCTTTGTATATACATACCTTTTATGCATAATTACATTTACTTCTACCTTTGGATCTTGACCGAGTCTTAGATTGTACGGGTTTCTTATCATAAGAGCACATAGGTCTGAGTTCAAGTACTTACCTTATCGTACTTGACTTCCCTCAAACCAGGGCTCTGATACCAACTTGTAAGACCCTAACACTCTTTAACTGAAAAGACACAGCGGAAATACGTGCCATAAAGTTTCTTTCATTACAAACGTCTTGACTTACTTGAAAGTTCATTTTAATATGAATCTTTTACATAAATAAGGTATAAGTCATGTTTACTAAAGTACATACTCAATTATCCACGTACAATCTACTTTGTGATCCGATCTTCGATCTCTATTCCTCGTGATAACCGCCTGCGATTCGTACAACCTGCACTCACCACATACATTCATAACATTAGTATACAATACATAAACAAGATTCAATCTCGTACACTTCCCATTTCGTTATCTTTCTAACTTTAAGCATTTCATCTGCGTATCCATGTCCTGGTGAGGCTTCAATAATGTACCTGCATTACCTTTCATTCTCAAGGCACACTATTAATAACGTATTATTCAACGTACCTAAATCACGCGTACATACATTCTTACATGCATGCATACATACACATCTGCATACGTACATGCCTTCCTATATCTCTACAAACATGCATAAACTCATACGTACCTTCATATATACCAAACACACAGCTACATACGCACATACATTACTACGTCTCTACATACGTACATATACACATACGTATCTTCACATATACATAAATGCATATCTACATACGTACATACATTACTACGTCTCTACTTACTTGCATACACTCATACGTGCCTTTATATATATTTAAATACACGTCTACATATGTACATACACTCATACGTACACGTTCAAGATCTTATATATCTCTTATATATCCATACATTAATTACATGGTACTTAGACTTAGATTTATAGCCCATAAACGTCAAAGGAATGATCAAAATCATGTTTGGGAGGCCCGTCGTTGTCCACGGATAACGAACCGAAGCCTACTATACCCAAATCAACTTAGATAGCAAATTTCAGGTATTTGAACATGGGGAGGCCGTCGGCGACGGCCCTTGCAAATGCCCGTAGCCCAAAACTTCCGTAGACAGTCAAATAACCCGTCAGCCAAAAACTGACTTTCCAGAGCCCGTCGGCGACGCCCTGTAGAATTTGCATTTTTCTGCAGTTCCGTTTCGTCGTCCGTACGCACTAAAACGCGCATAACTTTTGAACCGTTTACCCGTTTAACCTCCCGTTTCTTCCTACATGCTTGTAAATTCATATTCTATCATATGAACTTGAAATCCAACATCCGGTTTAAGGAAAATATTCACTTAAAGCTCTCGGCTTTATATACCCGCTTTCACTTATTCGACCCGTTCATGTTTTCATCAAACATCACATTCCTTTTAGCCCAAAACTTACATGAACCTTATAACCAAATTACTATTACGTTATCTGGAGTTTCGTACTTGTGGTTTACGCACCCGATACCCGGTATGCGTTAAACTCATTCATTATTACGTAATTGAACATTAGATAGTACAATTTCCATCTATGAAATTGTTTATTCATTTACTCGTAATTTCCTACCAAACTTCTGCCCATTAACCCGCATCACCGTTACTCGGTTAGCATGCTTACGTACATTTTTATCCATTACCCGGTTATCATACCGTCATCATTACTTATGCAACCATTCCGTATTACATTAAATCATTATTTTGACCCCTATGGTCTACTTAACGAAAATCCTCACTTATATATAATCAAACCTTATTAGACTTCAATTATCATGCATAAATAACTAGTACACAACTTTACTTAAATAAAATAAGAAGTGATTCCGGAAATCACTTACCTTATGCGTCCATGCTCGTATCCGCTTCCTTGCTTCTTCTTGACCCGTTAACACCTCGTGCTTGAGCCCGTCTCGACGTGATTCCTTTACTTCCATTTCATTAAAATCACGCCCTTATTAGCATACTCATTTGTACATGTTAACTATCATAAAAATCGCATATTTCACACTAAACTTTCATTAGTCATTTCTAACAAACATAACTCATATAATCATGTCCATATCTGTTTAAGCTCATGTAATTCATCATGTCAGTACATTTAACACGTATTGCTATAACATGTACCATACTACTTCCTACAGTCCTACCTTTACGACAACGAGTCAAATCATGTTTCTTATACTTAGTTGACTTTCAAGAGTCAACTATTAACCATATTTAACTATCGACTTATCACCATATACTCGTAACATCATAATAGACTCTACGAACGACACTAGATACATTTTATCATACGCTTGGTGTGCGTACCACCTCTTAAGCATAACGTACAACTAATTCATGCATAAATTCTTCTAAACTCATACATAACCCATCAAATCCTACTACTAATCATCATGTATCATTCCCAAATAAACATCAAACATATCATCATCATATTTCTCCTAATTCATCTAACAAGAATTCATCATTCCCACATAATACATCAATCTTTCAACAAGACTTGGACATAGGTGATGATTCTAGTCATCATCTTCACCCTAACTAACGGGTTCACCCCTAATCATCAAATTAACACAAACCATACGTAACCCATGTTCTATACGATGATTCTAACCCTTGTACATGATCAATTTCCTATTAACTCACGGATTTGAACATAACCCACTTCACACATGATCACCAATCTTAGATTTAAGACATACCTTATGATCCCCTCATGAAGGTGATCATTAATCCGTGTTCCTTCTTGAATTTGAGCTTCGCTTCACCCTTCAATTTGGTGATTTAGTTGAGTTTAGGGTTAGAGCTCTTTGGAGCTCCTGAACGTTCGTGAACAGACACAAAGTGTGTGTTTGTGTGTGTTGAACTTTCATTTTAATAACTCAACTTCTATCTTGTTCCATTTAACCCCTCATGTTTGCCACTTAATATAACGTGCACTATTTCCATCTTTTAATATTTTTTACCATACATTTTACTAGGTTAAATAGCCTAGTTATTTATTTCATGACGTGTCATATAGGAACACACGGAAAATATAAACATTCGGATTTTGGGGCGTTACAAGTCTACCCACCTTAAATAAGGTTTCGTCCCCGAAACCTTTCTCACTTTCATTTAACACTAATTAACTCGTCTTTACGTCCCATCAACACGACCGCTAGCACATCTCAATGACGATCCTTTATTTTCAAGAACCCGTCCCAGAGTTCTTATTAGTGTCACTTTCACTAAATAGCACTTGCTTTTAACGCACTTCGTAGCTAGCCGTTCATTCATCATTTTGTTTGCTTGAAGCAATTCCAACTTCCCATTACTAACATTCCTTTATGTTTATTTCAACATTCCTAATGTTTTCATCGACTATACGACCTTACTTCGTAATTTGTGCATACTCATATATGCTTAACTCTAACTAGTACATCATAGTAATAGGTAACTATATATTCTCGATTCATAAACTATTCAAACAATTGACTTTTTTTTCTAACAACTCCATACTTTCTTTATCATACTTCCACATATCGTTTTCATTTTCATTTCCTTGACCTGTCAATAACGGGTCAATACACATACTCCTTCAACCTGTAATATGATCCGTTCTTAACGGATCTAATATCTCCATCTCATCTCTTTAAAAATTACATTCTCTACATGCTCTGTATAACATTTAACTTTTGTTTTCTTAACACAACAAAACTACTATTTCATAGTCACACCTACGGGCTTATCTCTAACGTTAACCTTATTCTACGTTTTCTACAGTTACTTGTACCTTGCATACCTTTACGTTACCTTTAAATCATTTCGTTCATTTCACATTACTATTGCTTTCACTTCATGCATTACTTAATTTACATATTTAAATGTGTCATACTAGTTCATATCTATCCAACATGAGTTAAACATCTTACTAACCTCTTTTTCATTTCCCAAACCAACGACCCGCAACCCAGATCGATCATCTTCTCCTCGAGTACTAGCCGTAACAGGCCAGGTTTCATTCATCCGTGTAATGAGCTTCCGCTCGTGCACATACTTTCACCAATGCGATTGGTTTCATCACATCAATAGTTCTAACATTATCATCAACAACATCGGCAGTTAGCACATTTTCATTCAAACATTCATCATACTAGGTGATTACCCACCTATAACTCTTCTACAATTTCCTACGTGCATGCTATAACATATCACACATTTTATTTCTTACATGTAATCCTTTCATTCTATTAATCATTTCACCAACTGAAGTACACGCTAGCACTTCCTTCCATTTATGCTTACTTGCAAAGAGCTTATTACATCGTTTCAGTATTTCTTACCAAACTTACCCTCCCCACCCGCACTCAAGTTATTGTCCGGGTCATAGCCCGTCATCATTCTGACTTCCAAGAGTTGATCACTAACACATCTAACACGTAACTTATACAAAACTTCTTTCTTTCATTTTAAAACTTAGGTTTGTGTGCCCATTACGATCATTCTTTTGTTCATTTACTTTACATTTACTCATAGGACTCGTTTGACATAACTACGGTCAACTATTGACACAATTCTGATGTGGGTAAATTTTATTCTTTATATGTTTTAAATCCGTTCTACGGATTCAAACGTAACATCCATACCTTTTTATTACTTCTATATTCTGAATCCGTCTAGCAGTTTCTAACCTACAATTCATACCTTTTCTTCCTTCTATGGTTTGAATCCGTCTTGCAGATTCAAACATATCATTCCTACATTTCATTCCTTGAATCCGTCTTGCGGATTCAAACATTCCATTCATGCCTTTCATTCCTTGAATCTGTCTCGCGGATTCAAACATTCCATTCATATATTTCATTCCTTGAATCCGTCTTTTGGATTCAAACACTTTATTCATATTTTGTTGATCCGTACTTAATTACAGATTCAACATTCTTCATTCTTATCAGGCATACTTTTCTTTCTTACATAGTGCTCTCGATTTCCTGAGAGTCTTACTTCCCATTTCACCCGCACGCCCTCCTGCTACCCAACTCTACCGAACATACCTGTGACAATTATCACAATCTCACGAACGTCATATGTTTCTCGTGCACTGGCCAGGTACCCAATCCACATACTAGTTTCGTGCCTTTGTGATAATTGTCACCTTATGTCCGAAGACTTAGGTTTCGGCGCGTGTGTCACTTTCAGTGCTTCATTACTATACTATCATTGTCCTTCATTTAGAATTTTCCTTCCCTTAATGAGTTTTACCATTACATATACCCACATATTGAATTTACGTACCTGGATTCAAATTTGTCTTATTACCTCTTTGCCTGCCTTAGGATTCATCCTAGACGGCATTCACAGATCATCCTCTTCAAAAAAAATCATGCTTACCTTACACATAACAAGCATTTAGTTTCCTTTGTATATACATACCTTTTATGCATAATTACATTTACTTCTACCTTTGGATCTTGACCGAGTCTTAGATTGTACGGGTTTCTTATCATAAGAGCACATAAGTCTGAGTTCAAGTACTTACCTTATCGTACTTGATTTCCCTCAAACCAGGGCTCTGATACCGACTTGTAAGACCCTAACACGCTTTAACTGAAAAGACGCAGCGGAAATACGTGCCATAAAATTTCTTTCATCACAAACGTCTTGACTTACTTGAAAGTTCGTTTTAATATGAATCTTTTACATAAATAAGGTATAAGTCATGTTTACTAAAGTACATACTCAATTATCCCCGTACAATCTACTTTGTGACTCGATCTTCGATCTCTATTCCTCGTGATAACCGCCTGCGATTCGTACAACCTGCACTCACCACATACATTCATAACATTAGTATACAATACATAAACAAGATTCAATCTCGTACACTTCCCATTTCGTTATCTTTCTAACTTTAAGCATTTCATCTGCGTATCCATGTCCTGGTGAGGCTTCAATAATGTACCTGCATTACCTTTCATTCTCAAGGCACACTATTAATAACGTATTACTCAACGTACCTAAATCACGCGTACATACATTCTTACATGCATACATACACATCTGCATACGTACATGCCTTCCTATATCTCTACAAACATGCATAAACTCATACGTACCTTCATATATACAAAACACACATCTACATATGCACATACATTACTACGTCTCTACATACGTACATATACACATACGTATCTTCACATATACATAAATGCATATCTACATACGTACATACATTACTACGTCTCTACTTACTTGCATACACTCATACGTGCCTTTATATATACTTAAATACACGACTACATATGTACTTACACTCATACGTACACGTTAAAGATCTTATATATCTCTTATATATCCATACATTAATTACATGGTACTTAGACTTAGATTTATAGCCCATAAACGTCAAAGGAATGATCAAAATCATGTTTGGGAGGCTCGTCGTTGTCCACGGATAACGAACCGAAGCCTACTATACCCAAATCAACTTAGATAGCAAATTTCAGGTATTTGAACATGGGGAGGCCGTCGGCGACGGCCCTAGGGGCGTCGGCGACGGCCCTTGCAAATGCCCGTAGCCCAAAACTTCCGTAAACAGTCAAATACCCGTCAGCCAAAAACTGAATTTCCAGAGCCCGTCGGCGACGCCCTCATACCCGTCGGCGACGCCCTCTAGAATTTGCGTTTTTCTGCAGTTCCGTTTCGTCGTCCGTACGCACTAAAACGCGCATAACTTTTTAACCGTTTACCCGTTTAACCTCCCATTTCTTCCTACATGCTTGTAAATTCACATTCTATCATATGAACTTGAAATCCAACATCCGGTTTAAGGAAAATATTCACTTAAATCTATCGGCTTTATATATCCGCTTTCATTTATTCGACCGGTTCATGTTTTCATCAAACATCTCATTCCTTTTAGCCCAAAACTTACATGAACCTTATAAGCATATTACTTTTACGTTATCCGGAGTTTCGTACTTGTGATTTACGCACCCGATACCCAGTATGCGTTAAACTCATTCATTATTACGTAATTGAACATTAGATAGTACAATTTCCATCTATGAAATTGTTTATTCATTTACTCGTAATTTCCTACCAAACTTCTGTCCATTAACCCGCATCACCGTTACTCGGTTAGCAAGCTTACGTACAATTTTATCCATTACCCGGTTATCATACCGTCGTTATTACTTATGCAACCATTCCGTATTATAATAAATCATTATTTTGACCCGTATGGTCTACTTAACGAAAATCCTCACTTATATATAATCAAACCTTATTAGACTTCAATTATCATGCATAAATAACTAGTACACAACTTTGCTTAAATAAACTAAGAAGTGATTCCGGAAATCACTTACCTTATGCGTCCACGCTCGTATCCGCTTCCATGCTTCTTCTTGACCCGTTAACACCTCGTGCTTGAGCCCGTCTCGACGTGATTCCTTTACTTCCATTTCATTAAAATCACGCCCTTATTAGCATACTCATTTGTACATGTTAACTATCATATAAATCGCATATTTCACACTAAACTTTCATTAGTCATTTCTAACAAACATAACTCATATAATCATGTCCATATCCGTTTAAGCTCATGTAATTCATCATGTCAGTACATTTAACACGTATTGCTATAACATGTACCATACTACTTCCTACAGTCCTACCTTTACGACAACGAGTCAAATCATGTTTCTTATACTTAGTTGACTTTCAAGAGTCAACTATTAACCATATTTAACTATCGACTTATCACCATATACTCGTAACATCATAATCGACTCTACAGACGACACTAGATACATTTTATCATACGCTTGGTGTGCGTACCACCTCTTAAGCATAACGTACAACTAATTCATGCATAAATTCTTCTAAACTTATACATAACCCATCAAATCCTACTACTAATCATCATGTATCATTCCCAAATAAACATCACACATATCATCATCATATTTCTCCTAATTCATCTAACAAGAATTCATCATTCCCACATAATACATCAATCTTTTAACAAGACTTGGACATAGGTGATGATTCTAGTCATCATCTTCACCCTAACTAATGGGTTTCACCCCTAATCATCAAATTAACACAAACCATACGTAACCCATGTTCTATACGATGATTTTAACCCTTGTACATGATCAATTTCATATTAACTCACGGATTTGAACATAGCCCACTTCACACATGATCACTAATCTTAGATTTAAGACATACCTTATGATCCCCTCGTGAAGGTGATCATTAATCCGTGTTCCTTCTTGAATTTGAGCTTCGATTCACCCTTCAATTTGGTGATTTAGTTGAGTTTAGGGTTAGAGCTCTTTGGAGCTCCTGAACGTTCGTGAACAGACACGAAGTGTGTGTTTGTGTGTGTTGAACTTTCATTTTAATAACTCAACTTCTATCTTGTTCCATTTAACCCCTCATGTTTGCCACTTAACATAACATGCACTATTTCCATCTTTTAATAATTTTTACCATACATTTAACTAGGTTAAATAGCCTAGTTATTTATTTCATGACGTGTCATATAGGAACACACGGCAAATATAAACATTCGGATTTTGGGCGTTACAAATTATTTGCTACAGGTTATGGTAAAATCGTTTGAGGTTACCGAGTTACCAGGTCTGTGATGAGAGTTTATTTTTTCTTATGTGTTATTAATATATAATGCATGGTTTTTGCTTGATGGGAACACATATTTTTGTCTTTGATGCTTGCCCAGCGTCTTCATAGTCAGATCCTAGCAACATGCCCCTCTACACAAAGATATTGTTTATAATCTATACTAATCTATAATAATGTACATAATACATATGTTGACATTGCATTTTGGTTATTTCATTTACATCGTAAAAGAATGTATATTTTCCAGGTGGAATTAGCAAAGATATTTTTCAAAGATGGAACGTTTCGATTCAACGGTATTAATTTGAGTTAGTTTTCATTTAAATCCGCCGCATTGGTGACATATACGTTTTTTTTATCTTTAATTTGGTCTAACTTTCGATGTAAATTTGGCTTGGTAGCCACATATGCTGTAGGTCCACCCGGAGGATCGAGTAACCTCTATTCCCTGTTTTCTGACAAACTCGAAAGTGCGGAATCCAAACGGGTAAGTTAAACCAAGTGACGAACACGTAAGACACAACGATTCAACGATTAACACTCCAATGTATTAATCTAGAAAACGGTTACAATACAATGTTTACAAGATGCTCTCATAAACTCTCAGTGTGTGTGTGTTTACAGTGTTCGCTCTCAAATCTATTCAGACTTATCTCTCTAGTTCTGTCTGTTATCTGTGTATATATACTGAGACAGGACGACGAAACACAACACAGTCGACGAAACAAGTGTTTCGTCGACGAAACACAATAATCAATCATCAAAGTCGACGAAACAAGATGTGTTTCGTCGACATGCATTTCAGCAAGTGGGGGTTCGGCCCAGTTGATGTTCCAGCCCAAATGTAATGGCCCAACATTCATTCTGTGTGGAAGTTGATTAGCCTATGCGGATGTTATACGTACATAATCACAGCTTTCTTCACATTCTTGTATTTGGTCACACATGTGACATCAAGTGACATCATCATGGCATCATCATGATGATGTCATGATGATGTGGCGGCGGGAACCGGCTCGCGGCGCTTCGTGCTTCGCGTGACGAAGTCTGGGGCGCACGACGGAGGAATGTCGTGATGTCGGGCTTGATCCGAACCTAACCGGGTTGAACCGAACCGAGTCGAACCGAACCGAGTCACGTCCACATAATATGTATCAACAAACTCCCCCTTGGACGCTACTCGTGATGTTCGTCTTCCATGTCTTTCATGTCGGAGGATCTTCAAAGTCTTTACGTGTTGTAAGTAGAAAGTGTATTAACAAACTCCTGCTTTCATTTAGGAGGTGTATAAATAAACTCCCCCTTTGATTATGCTCGTGAATCTTTTGATCTTCAATGCTTGAGATCCTTGTGGTGTTGATGATAGGTCAACGGCAACTCGATCATCTTTATCTTTTGAGTGCCTCCATGTCGTGTCTTCATTCCGAAGCTTGTCATCGAACATGTTCTCTTCGCCTTTAGCATCTGCACATGCAAGAAATCTAAACGCGTAATGAGAACAACTGCTTGGAATATAGTTAACATTAAACAAATGACACATATGTGACCATTTTTCAACTACCATCCGACAATTAGTTTGAAAAGTTAACAGATTTTTCAATTTTGATTATTCACTTTCAAAACTTGCAAATACTGACCGTTTATGAAGATTCAGTCGTTTTGGTTTTCATCATATTTCAGGCAACGAAGACTTGAGTTCCAACATCGGTTAATCAAAACTAAAGCAGAAATAAAATCTTTTTGACTTTTATAAAGTTTATATTAAAACACACCTAAAATCTTTTTGGTATTTTGAATATTTCAAACTTAAAGACTGAAAGCAGTAAATAAATATATACAGAGTTGCAGAAACAAAGAAAAGTAAATATATACAAACATTCTTTTTGCGAGTTTCGAGGGTAAGAGAATCATATCAGTGTACGGTCATGCCAAAACGCTCTTGTTGTTCTTATTGTTAACATGTTGATAAACATCCTATAACGATTATCGGTATTGTTATCCACATAAGCTCAACTTATCAGATGTAATCATGGCGAGGGGATATGTTAAGGTATGATTTATACTTACCGACCGGTGTTCATCCACATCACGACACATTCCCGTATCGAGGTATGCACGAGAATTCATCTTACTGGTGAGTATACCATTTATCATCTGTTTTGACGTATAAAAATGTGAGAAACTCACTTATTTTGAAACAAGCCCTATGTGATAGAATCACTTATTGATGAGGAACTTGATTTTCAGATGCATGAGGGCACAGGAGCAAGTCCGTAAACAGGTCAGTACTTTCGTACAGCAAAGAGACGAACTTGACTCCCGGATAAATGTGATATATTATCACTTGTTTTGTGGACATGTGATTGTTGATCACTTATTGAGGTCGAATGCAGTATGTACACGTATGTATGATATCATGGAAGATCTAGACTTCGTCTCTGTTTGTTTCGGTAAAAGAAACAAAAATGATACCCAGATGATAAACAACATAAAGACCACATATCTCAGAACCTCGGCAATCTCTCAAACGAAATTTCGGTACTAAGACCATATGCCAATGAGTGGTTCCCACACAGTCTTCAGTCGATTTAAGTTTATATCACCCTGCACACTTTAAGATGATGGTGAGCCTACCGATACATCTTATATAGAGTTGCTTAACATTTTTCATTTTGCATTTCAGTTTAAAGAGGTTTCAACAGACCACTGATGTACTATCATTTTCTCTTTTGCTCGCCAGGAAACTCATTTTTGTTTTTCTATTGTTTTTGGGTTTTGAAATTTTTAGATGTTTTTGAATTTTCAAATTTGGATTTACTCCCCCTAAAATCAATAAACTTACAATAATTTTAAAAACACAAAGATATTTACAAAAACGATTTTCCGATGCGGATTACTCTTGCTTGACCTTAATGCCGTTTACCAATAATAAAAAGTCAAATCTTGATTTATCAAATGCTTTGGTAAAATGGTCGGCACGTTGGTCATCAGTGTGGACCTTGACAACATTGATGAGTTTCATAGTGAAACAATCACGTGTGAAGTGATATTCGAGTTCAACGTGTCAGGTCAAAGAGTGCTGTACGAGAGGATAATAATTCATAAAGAAGCTTAAATATCGACAAGTATAAGAGAGATTAGAAATTTAAAACCGTATCCTGCAACTGCTTCGTGCGTTGCAAGGAATCTGAGTGCTCTCCCGAACTGGATATCCACCAGGTGTGGATTTCAAAGTCGATTTTGTAGCTACTGAGAAATCTCTTCACAGCAACAAGATCATAGACCTCTGGGTTCGGCTGGTCTTCCACATTGCACCAGCGAAGGTCTTTGTCTTTCTCTTTCAGAAGTAGTGTGCGGTTGTTCAATCCACGCCAAGGCATCCGCACACCCGGTTGGTTTGTTCAACAAACACATTTTCTTCAATCACACCGTGGAGAAATGTACACTGCACGATCATTTTGTTAATTTTGAACTTCAGACGTGCTGCAGGTGCGTACATTTCATTTGAATCTATCCTGTTGACCCGATCAAAAACCATAACAACCAAATTTTGGCACATTTTTCATCTTGTCGAATTTTTCAACTTCATTCAACCACATTCTTTCACCATCATTCCTTCATCGGAATGTTTGTCTTCTTATCTTTTTCCTTTCTCTCCATCAATGGCAACAATATTCTCCTAGATGTAACAATATTTCGGAGCCTTATGTCGCCAATCTTGTGCATGGACGCTCCACTATCAATAATCCTAAGACTATCAATAGTTCCTCCTGGAACATCCTACGCACTCATTCAGAGATTAGTTGGAGAGGGGGACCCAAGCCTTCACAGACTTGGGTCGTCCGTCATCATCGAGAATTGTAACATCCATTTCCCGATGATTCGAAATTGATCTAGCTCCCCCTGAAACAATTTCCGATTTTGGTTTCCAAATCTGTTTTTGTTTTTCATTTTTAACTTCTAACGTAACAGACTGTGTTTGGACAACCTCCGGTTTTAAAACCTTTTCAACATTTTTCCGTTGTTTCTTTCTCTGTTTCACTTCTTGTTGTTTAACAAAACGAGGGTCTTGTTTTGGTGAAACAAATCTTTTATGGTAATTGTTACCATGGGGGGCATCAACTTTTGCCTTTCCTTTCGTGAGATATGGACAATTTCTGACAATGTGCCCATACTCACCACATTCAAAACATGATCTCCGCTCAACAAACCTCGGAGTATCATAACTGTAGGAACTTGATGATGAACTTCGTGATCTTGAGGTACTTGGTCCTACATCACAACCGTTTGTGTGTTGTGTGTAATTGTTTTGACTGTTTCTTTTCAAAATTTTACTTTGTTTAACAAAATCCGTGTTGGATTTGTTTTCGAAAGTTTCAATTTTATCAGTCCCTCTGGATTTCACGAAGTTCACTTTCTGAATCGTCTTCTTGTTTTGGATTTGTTTGCCTTTTCCCTTTCCTTGGGGCAGCGTGATTTTTCTTTCGTTGATTGTTTTGTGGTTGCAATTTTTTATTCCCATATTTCTTTCTAACTTCGGATTTTGGGATAGGAGCACACTGAGTTACTACAACTCCTGGGCTTAACTTTCCCAAAAACTTACTGGTAGAATCTTCGAAAACTTTATCAATCAAAGATTGATTGACATTTTTGATAGGGAAATCCTTGTCTGAATATATCTTATCAGATCCAATCAACGTGTAAAGCAAGTTCACGCTTTCACAGCTTCCCGATGAGGATTCAACAGACTTGGCTTTAGCAGTCACAAACGGTTTTACAGGTGGATCACAAAGAATGTAATTTTTGAGAGGTATATTTTCCTCTTTTGTTACCGTTTCTGACTGTTCAGAGTTAGTATCCTCGGATTCATCATCTGACGAATCAGCATCCTCAACAATGACTGGAGGATCCTGATTTCGTTCAGCTGTTGACACTTTCGCATCTGCTGATTCATCCGAATATGAGGATACTTCCTTTTTGTAACCTAGCCCAAATGTGAATTCCTCAAGGCTTAATGAAACTGAGGACTGAAAATGAGGTTTATTTTCCTCATCAGGCATCGAAGAATAATCGTGTTTAATAGGTGGAGGACACTTCTTATAACCTATGCATGTGACATCCTTTTTCTTTTTCTGTATGTCAATGATGTGATCCAGCACATACCTAGAGCTTGAATAACTATTCAGCTTAAGCTGGATCGCCTCACTTTCACACTTAGCACATGCCAACTCTTTTTGCATTAACTCGAGCCTATTGATGTAAAGGTTTATTTCAGTTTGTTTTCTTGAAACCATTTTCGTTAGCTCGGTCTTATCTTCTTTTAATGTTTCAATTATCTTTTTAAAATTCCTTTTCATAATTTTCACGAAACATGTTGGCCTCTGTGCATTTCGAAAGATCCACGATCAAATGTTGATTGTGGATAAATGTCACATCATGTTTGCTTTTCAAATCGTCAAATTTGCTTTGCAAATCAGACAATTTAACATTTAATCCAACACACCTATCACAACTATCAGATTTTGATTCATCGACACGTACCTGACTGGAATCACTCTCAGATGTTGACCTATATGCATCAGAATCAACAACCTCCCTTGATGATTCACATTCAGATCCATCCTCGCTTGAACTTGAACTTGAAGTTGTAACATCTTCAACTGAAGTTGAAACGTCTTCAACTGAACTATTGTCATGTTCAGAACTGTCATCGTTTCGCGATGATTCACCATTGCTAGCATCTTTGACAATTTTGGCATAAAACGCCGTTTTTGTTTGATCATTGTAGTTTGGATCAAGAAATGATGGAACTCCAGTAGAACGATGGCTTTGCTGTGAGGCAACTGGTTGTGGTGTTCCATACATATCGGTTGCTAAATCCTTTCTCGTATACGTCTTATTTGGCGGTGTGGGAGACTGAGCCCATGAAGGAGATAAACCCTTGCTCGTATACTTGCTATCTGTATTTGACAGAGTACCCCAAGCCGGATTCATTTTCAGTGTATAATGATGAATACCTGATCAAATCACTCAAATCAAACCGTTAAATATGAATTGCAAAGCTACTGTTAAAAATTTTAAACAGTTCGACGAAACTATATTACTCGACGAAACAGTTGATGAACGACGAAACAATTAATGATTCTGTACGACGAAACAAGTATACGACGAAACAAGTTGATAAACAAGTATGACGAAACTGTGATGTTCGACGAAACGGGATTGTATGTTGTTGATCGACGAAACAGAATGATGTTAAATGTCGACGAAACTGATTTGATTAAAGGTGCGACGAAACAGGAGCCCAAACAGAAGCCCAATTCTTGTGTGAGCCCAATTCTTGTGCGAGCCCAATTCTTGTGCGACGAAACAGTTCTGATATTTATTAAATGAAAATGATCGACGAAACTGGGTTGTGCATGACGAAACTGATGTTGTTTCGTTGACTAGACAAGGAGATTGAAGCCTGGCTTTGTTGACAAAAGTGACCAGACAATATAGATATTATGCAACAATTTAAAAACCTTATCCTTCTGACACTAGTCTCTATTGTCAAAGACACCACCTTACCTTTTCATACAGTCTAACAATTCATCATCATGCTTGTGTACACCATTTTCAAACAATTAATATTATAATCAATATCAATAATACAACTAAATCAACAATGCAGACATTAACTCAAATACCCAGATTATATGATGAACAATGAAGAACAACTTATGAACTCGATGAAGTTTATGAGTTTACCGGTGACCGATAAATTTTCCGAACACAAATTTTTGCACAAAAGTTTACTTAAAACCAAACCTTAGTATGTATACATGTATTTTAACAATGGTTTTAATAAAACAAATAGCAAAAACACAAGGTTTTTCACGATTCTCAAACTGTTTTTCCAGAAATGTATGAACTTCAAACTTTAAAATTCAGAAAAACACTTAAAAAATCTTTCAAAAACACAAGAAAAACAACTTGGTTTTAACAAGGAATCGAGCCAATGCTCTGATACCAATTGTAGGTCCACCCGGAGGATCGAGTAACCTCTATTCCCTGTTTTCCGACAAACCCGAAAGTGCGGAATCCAAACGGGTAAGTTAAACCAAGTTACGAACACGTAAGACACAACGATTCAACGATTAACACTCCGTTGTATTAATCTAGAAAACGGTTACAATACAATGTTTACAAGATGCTCTCATAAACTCTCAGTGTGTGTGTGTTTACAGTGTTCGCTCTCAAATCTATTCAGACTTATCTCTCTAGTTCTGTTTGTCATCTGTGTATATATACTGAGACAGGACGACGAAACACAACACAATTGTGACACTCTAGGTTTTCCGAGCAAACACCTTGTAATTACGTTGTGCGTATATATGTGTTATTAAATGAAAGTTGTGATTTCTTTTTGTGCTATGTGTCGATAACGTGTACGTAATATATATATATATGGGTAGATAAAGATACTCGTGAACCGAAACCACCACTCGAGACCACCCGGTCTCGAGTAAATAAGTGAACGGTTGGGCCGTTTGGGCCGCATCTCCTTAAGCCCGTGAACATGACTCAGGCCCAATTCACTAACTTGCTCAACACGGTGGCTGCAGCTTTCGCAGCTCACCCTGGAGGTAAATTCGTTACTTTAGGATGTTTAGATCCTACCCCCACATCGTCTTTTCACCTCTAAACCTATTCGCTTCACTTCTCACAACAGGTCAGCCTGCGCCTGCACAACCACGTGTTTGTACCTTCAAAACCTTCATGGATGGCAAGCCTCTCCCTTTCAACGGCACTGAGGGTGCCATAGGCCTTCTACACTGGATTGAAAAGGCCGAAGCTGTCTTTGCTGTCTGCAAGTGTCCCCCTGCTAACTGGGTTAAGTTCGCGACTGGTACGCTTGAAGGAAACGCGCTTTCATGGTGGAAGGCACAGATTCAGATGCTTGGTCTGGAAACTGCTAATTCTACTGCGTGGGAAGATTTCAAGGACATGATCAAAGAGGAGTACTGTCACAGGGACGACATCCACAAACTCGAGAACGAATAATATGCGCTCAAGATGGTTGGATCAGAGATTGAGACCTACACCAAGCAGTCCAACGACTATGCTGCACTATGCCCAAACATGTCTCGACCTATGTATCGAAGGATCGAATTGTACATCAAGGGCTTGGTCCCAGAAATCCGGAGCCATGTGACCTCGGCCAACCTCGATACCATACAGCCCGTGGTTCGTCTTGCTCACAAACTCACCAATCAGGCTGTGGAGGAGGGCAAGTTGCCCAAGAGGATCAGTGCTACTACTGGCACTTCTAGCGATAACAAACGAAAGTGGGATGGAAGTCAGGGAAAGGATGCTAACCCCACTCAGGCCCCAGTTCAACAAAGGAAGACTGAAAACAACAAGGGCCCTCAGCAACAGGGTGGCTATCGAGGAAACCACCCCAAGTGTAACAAATGTAACCGACACCACAGTGGGCCGTGTGGCAAAAGTCAGTGTCAGCGATGCAACAAGATGGGGCATGAAGCCAAAGACTGTAGGAGCCCGCTTCCAGCTAGGCAGAATCAGCAACAACCACAACAGCAACAAGGAAACAACCGTGGATGCTTCAAGTGTGGAGCAACGGGGCACATGCGAAAGGATTGCCCTGAACTGAATCAAAACAACAATAATCAGGGTGCTGGGAACAATAACAACAATGCTGGAAATGGTGCTAGAGGAAGGGCTTTTGTGATTGGAGCTGGGGGAGCAAGGAATGACCCCAACGTTGTGGCGGGTAAGTTCCTACTTAATGATCGTTATGTTTCCGTACTATTTGATTCCGGAGTAGATGCTAGTTATGTATCCCTACGTATTAGTAAGAAACTTAAGTCCACCCTTACGCCGCTAAGCTCTAAGCACATCGTCGAGATAGCTAATGGTAGAAACCTCGAGGCCTCACACGTAATGCGTAACTGCAAACTAGAATTGTCTGGTCAGACCTTCCGTATCGATCTCTTCCCCATTATTCTTGGAAGCTTCGACGTCATCATTGGTATGGATTGGTTATCCAAACATCGAGCTGAAATCCTCTGCCAAGAGAAAGCTATTCGTATTCCCCGTCCCCCTGGCAAACCTCTTATAGTTCAAGGCGACAAGAGCGGAGAAGTCACAGGCATCATTTCATTCTTAAAAGCCCAGAAGTGTCTACAAAAGGGGCACACCGCTATCTTAGCACTCGTTGCCGACACACAGAAAATGGAAAACAGGATTGAAGATTTTCCAGTCGTACGCGACTATCCTGAGGTATTCCCGGAGGAACTACCTGGACTCCCTCCTCACCGTCAGGTCGAATTTCAAATCGAGCTAGCTCCCGGAGCAGCGCCTATAGCTCGTGCACCTTATCGATTAGCCCCCGCGGAGCTCAAGGAGCTTTCTACTCAACTACAAGAACTTTTGGACAAAGGTTTTATCCGTCCTAGTTCATCACCCTGGGGAGCCCCAGTGCTCTTCGTCAAGAAGAAAGATGGCACATTCCGAATGTGCATTGACTACCGCGAACTTAACAAGGTTACCATCAAGAATCGTTATCCACTTCCCCGTATCGACGACCTGTTCGACCAGCTGCAAGGGTCGAGCTATTATTCCAAGATCGATCTGCGATCGGGTTATCACCAGCTGAGAGTCCGCGATGAGGACATCTCTAAGACTGCTTTCAGAACCCGCTATGGTCACTACGAATTCCTTGTTATGCCTTTCGGAATGACCAACGCACCTGCGATCTTCATGGATCTCATGAACCGAGTATGCAAACCCTACCTCGACAAGTTCGTGATTGTGTTTATCGACGACATCTTAATCTACTCGAAGAGTCAAGAGGAGCATGAACGACACCTGCGTCTTATTCTCGAACTCCTTCGCAATGAGCAACTGTACGCCAAATTCTCGAAATGTGATTTCTGGCTTAGGGAAGTCCATTTCCTTGGGCACATCGTCAATCAGGAAGGGATTCATGTTGACCCTGCTAAGGTCGAATCCATTAAGAATTGGCCCATACCTAAGACTCCGACCGAAGTTCGCCAATTCTTGGGATTGGCAGGATACTATCGAAGATTTATCAAGGGATTCTCTAAGATCGCTCAACCACTGACGACCCTCACCCAGAAGGGTGTTGCTTACAAATGGAGTGATGCTCAGGAATCTGCCTTCCAGGAACTAAAGAAGAACCTTTGTAGTGCTCCTATCCTTTCCTTACCTGAAGGTACCGACGACTTCGTCGTTTACTGCGACGCTTCTATTCAAGGACTTGGCTGCGTGTTGATGCAACGCGAAAAAGTTATTGCTTACGCCTCGCGACAACTCAAGGTCCACGAACGGAACTACACGACGCATGATTTAGAATTTGGAGCTGTGGTCTTCGCGCTCAAGCTTTGGAGACACTACTTGTACGGCACCAAGTGCACGATCTACACTGATCACAAGAGTCTCCAGCACATAATGGGACAAAAGGAGTTGAATATGCGGCAACGCCGATGGGTCGAACTCCTAAATGACTACGAGTGTGCAATTAAATATCATCCAGGCAAGGCTAATGTGGTAGCCGATGCCCTCAGCAGAAAGGAGACCAAACCCAAGCGTGTTCGTGCCTTACAGCTCACTATCCACTCGAGCCTCCCTAATCAGATTCGAAATGCCCAGGTTGAAGCATTGAAAGCCGAGAACATCAGGGCTGAGTCCCTACGAGGATCGAGACAACGATTGGAACAAAAAGAAGACGGTGCTTACTACGTAGCCGGGCGCATATGGGTTCCGTTTTATGGAAATTTACGTGACCTTGTGATGGATGAAGCCCATAAGTCCCGTTACTCAGTACATCCGGGTTCAGATAAGATGTACCACGACTTAAGGACTACCTATTGGTGGCCTGGCATGAAAGCCCACATAGCAACCTATGTCAGAAAATGTTTAACTTGTGCAAGAGTCAAGGCGGAGTATCAGAAACCATCAGGCCTACTACAACAACCAGAGATCCCACAGTGGAAATGGGAACAAATTTCCATGGACTTTGTTACCAGCTTGCCTAGGTCTCAACGCGGAAATGACACCATATGGGTGATAGTAGATCGCTTAACTAAATCCGCCCACTTCTTGGCTATTAAAGAGACAGACAAGTTCTCTACCCTAGCAGAGGTATACTTAAAGGAAGTGGTTTCGAAGCATGGAGTGCCAACCTTTATTATTTCCGACCGGGACGCGCGTTTTACTTCTGAGTTGTGGCAAGCTATGCGCAGATCTTTCGGCTCACGTTTAGACATGAGCACCGCTTACCACCCGCAGACGGATGGGCAATCCGAACGCACCATCCAAACCCTCGAAGACATGCTTAGGGCGTGCGTGATCGATTTTGGCAAAAATTGGGAGAAGCACTTGCCGTTAGTGGAATTCTCCTATAACAACAGCTACCACACCAGCATTCAGGCGGCACCCTTTGAGGCGTTGTACGGTCGTAAATGTCGATCGCCTCTCTGCTGGGCTGAGGTTGGTGACAGCCAGATCACAGGCCCGGAGCATGTAGTTGACACTACGGAAAAGATTGCCCAGATTAGGCAACGCATGGCGGCAGCTCGTGACCGTCAGAAGAGATACGCGGATAAGGATAGGAAACCCCTAGAGTTCCAGGTTGGTGAACGGGCTCTGCTCAAGGTCTCACCCTGGAAGGGTGTGGTTCGTTTTGGAAAACGGGGCAAGCTTAACCCACGATATGTCGGACCCTTTGAAATTACCGAAAAGATCGGTAAGGCCGCCTACAGATTGAATCTGCCCGAAGAACTGAGTGCTGTGCACAACGTCTTCCATGTGTCTAATCTGAAGAAGTGTCTGTCAGATGAAACACTCATCATTCCTTTCAAGGAACTTACTATTGACGAACAGCTACATTTTACCGAGGAACCGATCGAGATCACGGATCGTGAGATCAAAACCCTCAAACGTAGCCAAATACCTCTCGTGCGAGTCCGTTGGAACTCGCGCCGTGGCCCAGAGTATACCTGGGAGCGGGAAGACCAGATGAAGCGCAAGTATCCCCAGTTGTTCCCAAATGAAACTCCCAGCACTGAAGCTACAACCGAATTTCGGGACGAAATTCCAAATTAACGGGGGGATGATGTGACACCCCGTTGAAACGTTCTCATTTACACTAGCTTGTCAGTGGCTGCCTTAACTTTCGGGACGAAAGTTCTTAAAACTTGGGGATAATGTGACACTCTAGGTTTTCCGAGCAAACACCTTGTAATTACGTTGTGCGTATATATGTGTTATTAAATGAAAGTTGTGATTTCTTTTTGTGCTATGTGTCGATAACGTGTACGTAATATATATATATATGGGTAGATAAAGATACTCGTGAACCGAAACCACCACTCGAGACCACCCGGTCTCGAGTAAATAAGTGAACGGTTGGGCCGTTTGGGCCGCATCTCCTTAAGCCCGTGAATTGGGTTATAAAACCCCCACATAAGCCACACTTTCCTATTCTTTGGACACTCAAACCCACAATCATTCTCTCACTCTCACACCCTCTCACTCCTCCTAGCTTCCTCTCTCTCTCTAGAAAACCCTAGAACTTCACTAACCAACTCCCTCCATCCTCTCGGATCCGATAAGCGGCAGCTTGGAGCTCGGGATCTAGCTTGTATTCGCCACTCGAGAGCCCCCTCTCAACTGTTTCCCCCACACCCTTGCATTCGAACATCAATCGGTTAGTATGTTCTACTCGATTAATGATAATGTGTGTTAAACTTGATTAATGATAATGTGTGTTAAACTTGATTAATGATAATGTGTGTTAAACTTGATTAATGATAATGTGTGTTAAACTTGATTAATGACAATGTGTGTTAAACTTGATTAATGATAATGTGTGTTAAACTTGATTAATGATAATGTGTGTTAAAGATGCTTGTTTGCTTGTTTGCGAGTGGGTTGGATGATTTACAAGGTGATCTTTGAATAATAGGATGTAGATAGAATGATATGCATGACTATCGATCGATTTATGAATATGCACATGAATGTTCTTGATAAAAAGGATGAGATGTTACATGTTATTACTCATAAAATGCATGGTGTGCTTGTGGTAGTGGTAAAAGCTTATTTCGATATGCTTTAGGTCCCTCTTGATGAATTTGATGAGTTTAACCGATGAAGATCATAAGAAATAATTGAATGCATGATGAACTACTTGAAGATCATGAAAAATATTTGAATATGCCAAGATTGATCTGTTTTGTGTGAAAATTAGACAATAAAACATGTTAGTGCAAATTAATTGGTTAGTACACATTGTCACAAATAGGAAATCCTATTGGATAGTACTTTTGGAACAGGTTCTAGAAGGATTCTTGTGCACGTATCCGAGGTTGCGAGTCGAGACACCGGTTGCGACTCGAGAACAACGCGGGACAACTCGAGACTATAACAATCACGACTCGAAACCATGTCTAAACAACTCGAAACCGACTTCAGGGACTCGAGACCATCAAGGTCTCGACTCAGAGTCTCCTGATTGCGACTCGAGACGGGACTCGAGATCCCTGAGGTTGCGACTCTGACCAGCACTACTCGAGATCATTACGCTACAACCCGAGACCACTTGGTCTCGACTCGAGACCTCCTTGTCTCGAGTGGGCCGCTGATCTCCGTTATTGGGCCAAACATGTGTGGACTATGCATACCGTTCTATTTAGATTTCCGTGATTCTGTTAACTGCTAGTATGATCGGATAAGGCCCATTAACACTTATGATTTGTATGAAAGGTGTAGACGTTTACTGTTTAACTGCTACGTATTAGAATAGGCCGGATAACTTGCTGGATGATCATGTGTTATGTATAGTTATGTGTAGATTATACGTGAATACTTGTACCCCAACTTGACCTATATTGGTAACCATGCTAGGACGTGGTGACCAACGTGATTGACCAAGTAAATAATCTACCGAGCAACCCAAGGTGAGTTCACAACTAATAAAGCATGCGTTCCCGGTGGTTGGGAAACGGAAACTTAAACAACGCTATCCCCTCGTAAGGGATACAAACCTACTTCTCTCCCCTTAAATGGGACCTTTGGTTAATTACTGTTTATACTGGATGCAACAAGCAACACTAAACAAAACTCTATCACTCAAGTCCTCACTTCTTAATACCGATTAGTCGCCGGGGTCAGGCGAACGGGTTATTAGTTGATAGCGCTATTTAGGTCTCACCAACCTCACACCGTGCCCGCGTATGGGATCGGGCGTGAACTAATGTACTCTGGCAACCGTCAATGATGATAGAACATTGACAAACGGGGCACTCTACGGAAACGTACGGATGAATAGTATTCGGTATTGTAAAAACAGTTTAGTCGCTTACTTATGGGGTAGCTCCCCAACGCATGTATAAACGGATAAATTAACTGGTGAAACAAGTTTCTGGTAAATAAAACTGGACAACTCGTGGACTCGCCAACATCTTTGTTGATACCCTACTGCATGCTTTGCAGGTACCCAGTGACTCAGGAGCTTGCAGCTTGGGAATGTGTAGTGGTCGTTTAACCCGTGTGTGGGTTTTAAATAATCTAAACTATGAACCTTGTTTTGAGACTGTTTGGTTTATGCTTCCGCTGTTTGTTTAAAACTGTTATTTGAACCTACCCTTTTGGAACTTTAAAGTATGGTGCTTACTAACTATTGTGGTTGGTGAATACCTTTACTATTAATCAATGCTCAGTATGATTGGTGGCTGGATCCTGGTCAGTCACGCCTCCAAGCGGTGGTACTCCGCGAGTGGATTTTGGGGGTGTGACAACAATCGACGAAACAAGTGTTTCGTCGACGAAACACAATAATCAATCATCAAAGTCGACGAAACAAGATGTGTTTCGTCGACATGCATTTCAGCAAGTGGGGGTTAGGCCCAGTTGATGTTCCAGCCCAAAATGTAATGGCCCAACATTCATTCTGTGTTGAAGTTGATTGGCCCATGCGCATGTTATACGTACATAATCACTGCTTTCTTCACATTCTTGTATTTGGTCAAACATGTGACATCAAGTGACATCATCATGGCATCATCATGATGATGATGTCATGATGATGTGGCGGCGGAAACCGGCTCGCGACGCTTCGTGCTTCGCGTGACGAAGTCTTGGGCGCACGACGGAGGAATGTCGTGACATCGGGCTTGAGCCGAACCTAACCGGGTTGAACCAAACCGAGTCGAACCGAACCGAGTCGCGTCCACATAATATGTATCAACATATGCACGTTTCGAGTTGATGTACATTTCGACATAGATTTTGTTCGGGTAAAATATAATACGTTTTCATTCGACCGTGTAAATTCCAGTTACCGTACGTTTCATCGTAAATTTAGTTGGAACAAGTCGGGTACGCCGCCGCAACGCACGGCGGGTAAAATTACTAGTAATATATATTTATCTTTATATCTATACTTCTTACTTCTGTAATAAAGTAATTTAACATGTGACACGTGTAATTCATTAAAAGCTATCTAAGTTTTTATTTTCTGGCCTTCTTTCGTACTTAATTTATTTTAATTAATAAATGAATATTAAATCTTATCCTATTTTGAATTTCGAATAGCTACTTCTATTTTTTCTAATAATGTCCTCAAATTTAAATTGTTAATTTAAGATATGTTTAAATAAACCAAGTTATTAATCACCAAAACCAAACTTTGTATTAATATATTATTTATTTGAATATTCATTACTAAAAAAAATATTATATCGAGTTTATTTCATAATCTATAAATCAAATTGTCTTAATTGATACCAACAATTTATCACTTAACTAGTTGTTGATTTGCTTCTTAAAAAATGTGTTTGATCATTGTATCTTCTTATCGAAATATTATCACTATTGCAATTATATTCTTTTTAAGTATTTATATCGATCTTATTGGATAACCAAAAAAAATTAAAGGCCAAAGTTAATTGTGTTATTAGCACTCACATGAAAAGTATAATATGTTTAGATATAACACTTGAGTGTCATATCATATCCTCTGAATCTCATTATCTAGTTATAAAGGGTCATAAGATAGATGTATGATTGTTAAATCTCATTATCATGACTCTCATAATAATATGCTACTTCAGGAGCATATATCTCAGGTGTGATTTAAGTGCACCTATGTTAGAAAAGGATCAATGACTGCCAACTTTTACAAGTTGGGATTATTGAAGGGATTTTTTTAAGTTGGGATTATTATCGGCCAACTGGTGAAACTTAGAATTATTAAAATCCAATAACCCTATATAATATAATCCATGTATATTTTAATGAAGTTCAAATATGAACACATATATGATACATACAAAAAGAAGGTAATAAAACCAATTAAATATACATGTGATTATCAATATTCGGTTTTGTTTTAATTTTCTCAACAAATATGTCACTCTATAAAAATCAATCATAAAACTTATCACTACAATTTACCATGGTTACAACAAGGTCAAGTAAAACAAAATTGTACCACGGTATATGAAAATTATTTGTCCATGATTCTTATCAATCTTATTGAATATATTTTAGACACATATATCAATCTTACTTACCGAATATATTTTAGACATATATAAAGTGTCTAACAAAATATATATAATTACTACAAAATAGAGACTCAACCAAATCATGAAAAAGCAATAAATATTAAACCATAATATGTAGTTTTGATAATCCTTTATACTCAAACAAGGAGTTTGTGCTATATAGAGACTCATGGTTTTGGAACAATACCTTATAATGCATATATTTAAACGAACATACATATTTTGTCACTTTAATAAATGATATGGGTTTAAAGGATTAAAGTTAAATCCTTAAAAATCATCACAAGTCGTATGCTCGTTAAAATTAATGCTCACAAGTCGAATAGCATCCAACTTTAACTCATAGTTCCAATATATAAAAGAGACGTGGCAATGTTGTCACATAGTATTTCTTACTAGAAAACTCAAAATATAATTTTCTTTTGAAGTAATATTACACAAAAAAAAAAGCTAAGCTTTAATTTATTTATTTATGGTTTTCACTCCTTTGGATCGCATACAAATAAAAACTCTGGTAAATGGATATCAACGAGAAACTTTACGATAGCCATTGCGTTTGTGGTTTAGGATTGTTTGATTTGTTTTTATAGGTTTTTCCATCGACATATTTTATTCCACATAATTAAACAAAATCTTACCGATTTATATCTTCAATTTCGATCAAAAGACTTTGTTTTATATATACGAAAGAGTAAAATGCACGGATAGTCCCTGTGGTTTTGTAAAATAACACCTATAGTCCTCAACTTTTCGAAATTACATCGGTGCTCCCTGTGATTTGACGAATTGTTACTCGGATAGTCCCTGGAGTGGATGTCCGTTAATTTTCTCTGATAAATCTATGTAAAATGACACAATTACCCCTTGCTTTTATTAAAATATAAAAAAACTAATTAATCGTTTAAAATATCAATTGGGCCCCACCCCCTTCTCTATTTCTTTCTCTCAGCTTTAGCCCACTAGAACACCATCAACGACCACCAGTAAATCGCCATAACCACCACCTGCAAACCTCCAAACACACACACACGCAAGAAATAAATGGCTGCTGGAAAATCGCCATTACAAGAACATGTGTTTAAAATTTTTTGTTCGATTCTTAGTTTGATAGCCAACAGAAACAATAGCAAATAAGGAAATAGATCAATCATAGATTTTTTTAAAGAATTAGAAATCAATCTGAGATTATTGACAAAAAGAATAATCAGATGCATGTATTATAGATCAGCATACCATATTGTAACCAAAATTGGGTAAAATAAATCATCACTATAATCTTTCTCAAATCAAATCACCTCAACAGATTTCCCCAGATCTCAATCATAATCAAATCAAAACAAAAAAAAAATCCGACAGGTTATTAAATTAATAGATATGAAGAACATCGGTTCAGGTCGCTCCTTTGTGGACCAAATCAAGATGAACCGTAGCACTGGTTCTGTATTTCTCACCGGTAATCACACCCGCAGAAGTGGCGGTGGGAGTGTGGCGTGGGTTGAAGGAGGGCAGGAGTGGGTGGTGATGTCAGAGGCGGGCAGAAGCAGTGGTGGTGGTGGTGATTGGGGGGGGGGGGGAGAAGATGGAGAGGGTGGTTGGGTGGGGGTGAGGTGGTTTGTGGTTATAAAGAGAAGTGGACCTGCTCAAATTATCTTTCTTTTAATTTTAATTTAATGTTTTATTATATATTGTTTTTTAATGGTAAGGGTAATCTTGTAATTTCACATTCACTTAACTGATGAAACTAACTCTCATCCACTCCAGGGACTATCGGAGTAACAAACGAGCAAACCACAGGGAGCATACATGTCATTTCCAAAAGTTGGGGACTATAGGTGTTATTTTACCAAACCACAGGGACTATCCGTGCATTTTACTCTATACGAAAGCTTTCTTTCAATATCATTAATATCCAATTATAAAGATTAACTAATCATCCAAAATCAATAAAAAAAATAACACAAGATTAACCAATAAAATAAAACTTACTTGTAAGATATTCTGAATGAATATACTTTAAAGAAACGATGAAAAATCACTCGTGGGAGCTTCAGTGGCTACAACTTCATGGATATGGATTGGTAGAACGATAAAATCATGGAAGGTGATTAGGGTTTAGGCAGGAGCACTTTCGTACTGATAACGTGTTGTGAAACAACAAGCCTAATAGCTAAACAATATGAGAAAAATATGTAGGGAGAAAGATCTTTATATTATTCATGGAGTGTTCATACAATAAATACAATGGATTACATATAGGGTAAAGAAACTTGAAAAATAAGTCTATTCTATTTTAGGCGTTGATTACTAGAATATCAATATACTTATAACAAATATAACGTTATTAAATAAAGTTGACGTGTGGTATATTAAAAGTTGTCTTTACTTTTTCATGCTTGATTTAAACCGGTAAATCTTTTTATGCAAAACATTTATTTTCTTTTATTACTTTTCGTTAATTATGTTTTAGTGTTTATATACTCTTTTTAAGCTGTTCTTTCTAGTTTTTTTTACTTGTTTATGATCTTCATTAGTAACAATGTTATTTATGACTTTATATTTTTCTTGTTTTAACTAAAGTTTAAATTTTATTTATCTAAATTATTAAAGCATCATATATGACTTCACTAATCATACATAGAAGGAAGATGCTTCTCTAATGTAGTACTACATTTGTTGAAAAAACTTTGTTTTTTCGGGCTTCAAACCCGGATAAAGGAGGCAGGTGTTGTAACGAAAAAATTTAGAAAAGGGCCCCGAATTTTTACCTTGCTTAGAGTATTCTAAATGGTTGAGACGGCCCGTTCAAATGGCCCACTATCATAAACGGGAGATTCATGAAAATAAAGCAATTTTATAACATGAAGCAATTCGACAATTTTTCAATATACATGACTACATATATTAATAAATAAAAAAAAAAAGTTATGTACCCTAGCGAATGTAAAACTATCATGACCCCTCAATGGAAAAGTTCTAGTTATGTTACTGTATATAACATCATTTAAAAAAATAGTTTATACAATTTGTTAGGGGCTAAGGGCCTTTTTTTCCGGCTTGTACAATACACTTGAATCCTCAGGACCGGCAGCTCTGGTGAATATCCACTATTAACCACTCAAAACTCAATTACTTTTAGTTTCCCTCACCCCTGAAGTTCATTCATCCAGTTAAGCAATAAACATATTACCTTTGGTGCATATACTGGAGCAAAAGAAATTGGGGGCCAAGGCCTTGATTTTTTTATTTATAAAGAATAAGGGGCTGCCTCACGCTGAAGTAACTGACACCCATAACCCCTGTGCATACTCTTTAGCTTGCTTCATCCTCATGCATAATGGTTTGTGTTTTTAATTAAAAAAAAGATGTACTTTGGTCTGATGGGCTTGTGCTTTTCACTATTTTGTTGCTTTAAGTTAGTTTTATATTATTATTATTATTATTTAAAAAAGAATACAACCCACTATTTAGTACCTGTTTTCATTCCTTGTGATGGATACCAATTTAATGCCATGAGGGGTTTAGTGATGTTAATTTGTGTGTTAATAACTGCAACATTGCTGTCAAATGTGTTTTCTAAGACAGATACAGTGAACATTGGAGCCACTTTGAGCTTGAAATCCCAGAGTGGGGAGGTCTCAGTCATTGCCATGAGGGCTGCTGTGGATGATATCAACTCTGATCCCAATATTTTGCCTGGAAAGAGATTGAATCTTTCAGTTCATGATGCAAATTTCAGTGGCTTCCTCAGTATTATTGATGGTAATGTTGCTCTTTTTGAACTTCAAATTTAAGAATCTAAAGATTTAACAACAGGGGGTCTTGAAAACTAAATCAAGGAGTGCAGGGCCGGCCCAGAGCAATTGCCGGTTGGGCGACCGCTCTGGGCCCAAATCAAAATACGGCCCAAAAAAATTTATAGATTTTTTTTGTATATATTTATGAAAAAAATCTGTATGTTTTTAAAGAAAAAAAACTTAAAAGGGCTTGGATTTATGAAACAAAAACGTTAAAGCCCAACTGTTTTTGCCAATCAAATTCAAAAGCCCAACTGTTTTGTGATTTTCGGAGACGGCTCTGAAGGAGTGGATGTGTGTTTTGAAGTGGTTATTTGAGTAATAAGTTTTTAATTTAAAGATTGGGTTATTAGATTTTCTCATCCCCAACAATTGGCTATTGGCTGCTGCCACCCCCAACTACAGTGGCGAAGCTTGAAAAAATATTTCGAGGGGTCGGAAGGTATTAGACCTAAAAAAAAATTTCTATGTTCGGTCGGGCAACGGTGATTCGATTCGGGTCGGGTCGGGTAGGGTGTCGGTGATTCGATTCGGGCCGGGTCAAACATTAATATCAAATTAAAAGCCGTTCTCAAACATTAAAACGTAAACATTGTTTAACAAACAATTGATTAAAGATACCAAAACATTAAAAACAAGAGGAAGGTGGGTACCCGGTTTAGTTGGATCATGGATGAAGAATTATAGTTCTGCTCGTCTTCCTTTAAGATTTTTGAATTCTTCAATTATGGACTCCGAATCAAAGTTCTCAGCAATCTCCTTTTCTAGGTAAATCACCATACTGTTTGCTAGATCAAACCTAAACATAAAAATTCAACAAGTTTAGGGCTAAAACTCACACCTTATTTCAACCTAATTCATATAAATTGGAGCCCTAAATCAAACCTAAACATAAAAATTCAACAAGTTTAGGGCTAAAACTCACACCTTATTTCAACCTAATTCATATAAATTGGAGCCCTAAATCAAATCTAAACATAAAAATTAACATACCTGTGAGGATGATTGAACAAGTGAACAAGAAGTCTCGAACAAGAAATCTCGATTTGAAGTCTCGAACAAGCAGCAGCTGAGCACAGTCGAACAAGCAGCAGCTGCGAACAAGCTTTCCCCCCCAGCCCCTGCGACGTTTTCTTCTGTTTCTTTGTCTGCACAACACATGAGTTTGAATGTTTGATATTGGGTTGGGTTTAGTTAATTAGTTATGGGCCATGAGTTTTGATTTGGGTAGGGTTTTTGGGCTTATGATAAATATACATAATAATAACACACTCTTGAATTGGGCTAATTTAGTATTTTAGTTGGGTTATATAATTTATTTTTTAGACAACCGGAGGGGTCGAACACGAACACGTATATACATAATTTTTTTTTTTTTTTAAACCGGGGGGTCTAACACGTATATCCCTAAAAATTTCTATACGAAAAACACATACGTAACACTACTAACCGAAAAGTTCGGAGGGTCGGGCGACCCCCCCCCCCCCCCCGCCCCTCAATAGCTGCGCCCCTGCCCAACTATCACTTTGACGCCCGTCACCTCCAACTTAACACTTAGTGTGTTCTGTCACCACGTCGTTAACTGATCACTAACTTTTGATTATGTTACTACACTTTTGGGGTGTCATAGGGAGCTTGGGAAGGTTTTAGGGATCTTAGGACACCCCCAAAAGTATAGTAACATGATCAAAAGTTAGTGATCTTGTGACAGAACACACTAAGTGTTAAGTTGGGGGTGGCGGGCGTCAAAGTGATAGTTGAGGGAGGCAACGGCCAATGGCCAATGGTTAAGGATGAAAAAATCCAATAACCCTTAAAGATTTAACAACAGGTCAAAGAATCAGTTTCTTAAAGTTGGGTTATACCAAAACTGATCATAAAGAAAGAATAGAGCAACACTACTTATATGTCCTTGTTTTACTTTTACTCCTATTTTCTATTGCAACTTTCTTATAAGCGGGTCGGGGCGTTCAGTCCACTCCCATCGGGTACCCCTACTCGCAGACCAAACACTATTAGAAACAAAATGAGTCATATATGTTGATGGACTTGGTTTTAAAAAGCGAGAAGCACACCAAGGCGACAAAGTTGAAAACCCAGGAGCGAAGCGCAAAAGTGGTCGCGAGGCACAAAATGATTATATAATTTACATCTCATAGGTTTTTAGCATCCCCACACCAAGTTTAGTAATAAATAAGCTTTATATTCGTTTAACAAGTAAAATACCTAGATGTACAACCTAAAAAGCCTGTTGTACAACCTTCTGCTGTATATTCGTTTAACAAGTAAAATACCTAGATGTACAACCTAAAAAGCCTGTTGTACAACCTTCTGCTGTACAAAAACAGGTCATCTACATGAGGTGTGCGCCTCACCTGCACCTCAGACCAATTTTTTTGCCGAAAAACGCCCCCACCTTCCCTTCATGTAACAATCGTCTCATATCAGTGAAAGGCGTATTCTGAATTTTTTTCTAGAGGGTTCATTTTGGTAACTTAATTTTCACTAGTTCTCACTATTTTTTTTTTCCAAATCATGCAAGCTTTCCACTAATTTTTTCCACTTCTTTTTTGAACCAAGGGGGTTCCAGGAACATCCCCCCCCCCCCCCCCCCCCCCCCCACACCACACACACAAAAAAAAAAACCCCTCACCCTTACCCAAATCGCAACTCTTTGCACTTGAGGTCGCCTTGCACCTAGCATGCCTCATATGTGCTTTTTTAAACCAAGCAGTTGACGGATAGTAAACGGGTTGGCGGATTGTCAACGCGTTATAATCAATGGTTTTAACGGGTCACAGAGGTGTTGACAAATTAATGTTACAACGTGTGTGTGTATTTCTATTTCTAATACTTAAACGGGTTAAACACATCTAGTTATTTATTTGTTTGATAATTATATTTTCCAGTATTGAAGTTCATGGAGATTAATATGGTGGCTGTCATTGGTCCATTTAGTTCTAGAATAGCTCATGTGCTTTCAAATTTGGCAAATGAAGTCCATGTCCCATTTTTATCATTCTTCGCATTAGACCCCACGCTTTCACCTCTTCAGTACCCGTATTTCATCCAAATGGCCCCTAATGATCTTCATCTAATGACTGCGATTGCTGAAATGATAAGTTATTTCGGTTATCGAGAAGTAACCGCCATATATACAGACGGTGACCAGTTTAGAAACAGCATGTACATATTAAGTAGTAAACTATGGGAGAAACGTTGTAAGCTTTCTTACAAAACACCAGTGCCAGACTTCTCATCTCCACAAGATGTTCACAATGTGTTAGTCAACGTTCGGTCAATGGAATCTCGTGTTGTTGTTGTGCATACTTACCCTAAAGAAGGTCTATTGGTTTTAAAAGCTGCTAAGAGGCTTGGCATGATAAAAAAAGGGTATGTTTGGATTGCAACTACTTGGTTAACAAATGTTTTGGATACTACTGGTTTTTCTACTATAAGTGCATCAGATTTACAAGGGGTTCTCACGCTTCGGCCTCACATACCAGATTCGGATAAAAGACAAGATTTTGAAAGAAGGTGGAAGATTTTGAGTAACGGGTCGATCGGGTTTAATACGTATTGTTTATATGCTTATGATACAGTTTGGATGATTGCACACGCCCTTGACAAGTTTTTTAATGAAGGTGGCAAAATTTCTTTCTCTAATTATACTCGTGTAAAGGGAACAAAAGGTTTGAATCTTGCAGCACTTGGTATATTTAATGGAGGAAAACGGTTGCTTACCAACTTAGTGAAAACAAATATGACCGGTCTCACTGGTCCCCTTCGGTTCAATCCTGACCGGTCTGTGATCCACCCTTCTTTTGATATAATTAATATGATTGGGGGCCAGAGTTGGCTTCTTGGATACTGGTCGAACCACTCTGGGCTATCGGTTCAGCCTCCAGAGACTCTTTATGCAAAACCATCGAACCGTACTTCTTCTAATCAACATTTAGGAAGTGTGGTATGGCCCGGGAACACAACAGAAAAGCCCCGTGGATGGGAATTTTTAAATAATGGGAGACCGTTAAGGATTGGCGTTCCAGTCAGTGCTAGTTTTAAAGAAGTTGGTATACAGGTCAATGGTTCTAATGAAATTCATGGCTTTAGCATAGATGTTTTTCTTGCTGCACTAAAGTTGATTCCATATCCAGTTCCTTATGAGTTTGTCATATTTGGGGATGGTCACACGAACCCCAGCTACACCGTGCTTGTAAATAAAGTTGCACACAACGTAAGTAAAGTATCATGTGATATTTGCATTTTATGATATTTCTAAATTCTAAATATGATATTTCCAATTTATGCAGGTGTTTGATGTTGCTGTTGGTGATATTTCAATCATCACTAACCGTACAAAGGTTGTTGACTTCACACAGCCATATATAGAATCGGGTTTAGTTGTTGTGGTTCCTATAAAGAAACTATACTCGAGTGCTTGGGTTTTCTTGCGTCCGTTTACTCCACAACTATGGATCATCACCACGGTTTTCTTTGTCATAGTTGGAATTGTTGTGTGGATACTGGAACACGGGTGGAACGACGAATTTAGGGGCCCACCAAACCAACAGTTAGTCACCATCCTCTGGTGAGTAGTATAGATCTTGATATTGTATGTTTTCTTTTGAGGTGCCAAAGTTGGTGGCCAAGGTAAATCAGTTTGGGTTGGAACTAAGCCAGGCAAAGCGGGTGGGTAACGGAATAAAATGTACAAAATGGGTTCGTGATGAAAAAGGTCATTTTAGAAAAAAAAAAAAAAAAAGTAAAAACGGCCTTTGTGACACCTAGTAGGGGTGTTCAAAAGAATCCGAAATAATATCTGAAATTTTGGATACGGTTTCGGATATTAATATTCATTATCGGAAAGTTTCGGATATCCGAAAACCTGAACACCCCTAACGGTTAGTGAATGGTGACGGTGGTGTCCATGGTTGTGAATGGTGACGGTGGTGGTACCGCCGAGCAAATGCTAGTGGGTGGTGCTTTCCCATTTGGACGGGTTTATATTTAGCAAGTTTTATAAGAGTAAATCATTTTGGCCCATTGTATGATTTGAGTAGACTTAAATTGCCCCGTTGTATAATTTAAGTAGTTGTGTAATTTGAGTGGATCCAAATGAACCATAAGCAAACAAATTTTACCCGAATCAACCTATTTCTTGATTAGCGGACCATGATTGCCCAAGCACTATGTTGTCCATATAAGTACAAAAAAAATTCTTACTTTCTTAAAAACCGCTATTGGGTTGTAGCTTAACATGCCTTGTTCTTGATGTTTTACAGGTTCACTTCATCAACTTTGTTTTTCGCACATAGTAAGTATCAAGTTGAATTTTTTCAACACGTTAACTTATGAATGGGCCAATTCGGGTTATGTTTCAAATATAACAGACAACATTTAAAATTTTCAGAAGAAAGCATGGTGAGCAGCCTTGGTCGACTGGTTCTCAGCATCTGGCTTTTTGTAGTTCTGATCGTCACCTCAAGTTACACCGCTAGCCTTTCATCCATTTTAACTGTTCAACAACTTTCATCTCCAATCCAAGGAATTGATTCACTGATCTTGACCAATGAACGAATCGGGTTTCAAGTAGGATCATTTGCTGAGAATTATATGATGGAAGAACTCAACATTCCAAGATCAAGACTTATGGCTCTTGGTTCCCCACAAGAATATGCTGAGAAACTCAAGGCAGGAATAGTTGCAGCTATTGTGGATGAAGGGCCCTACATCGATCTTCTCCTTGCAGATAACTGTGGGTTTCAAGTTGTTGGTGAAGAATTCACTAAAAGCAGTTGGGGATTTGTAAGTATCTCCCTTCATACATGGCTTTTTCAGTTTATAGTATTTATGACCATTTTACTAATATAGTTTAAACGCTCCGCTTGCGGTGTGCGCGTATAATGTATATGTGTGGGCCCTCGGGGGCAAAAGTGAAACTGCACTATTTTTTAACATTAATTTACCAATTTCGTGAAAATAACGTTAAAAGAAGTGGACGGTTAGTCATGCATCATGTGGTGGCGTTGATAGTCGAAAGATAAAAGGGTACAAGCACTAATCGGCCTTTGTCCCGATTGCTAAGTCTTATGTGCCTTATGTCCAAGGCTTGATGCAAAACTACTATCGAGATGGGGGTGTCACTGGAATCAGTCTCTCTATTCTTACAGGGTAGAGGTAAGATTGTCTACATCTTACCCTCCTGAGACCCTCCCTTAGCTTTTGTTATTGGTGGCAATTACTAAGTATGATAATGTTGATTACCGATATAGGATAAAATTAGGGGTGTAAACAAGCCGAGCCCAAACCCGCCCAAGCTCGAGCTCAGCTCGTGAGTATATTTTTAAGCCCGCGCTTGGCTCGTGTATTACTTGCTATTATCTATTTAATTATTATGTATTTATATTATAAAAAATAAATAAATATGTTTATAATTGTAACCTTTTTTATACATCATATTTACTAAAGGGTTGTTTTATCATAATTTTATATATAATTATAATATAATTTTATGCAAAGATATATCTACTATAATAATAATAAAATTATATAAATGGTATGTTCATTTTAGGCTCGTGAGCCTAACCAAGATAGATATATGAAGCTTGTGCATGAGCTCGTTTATTTAAGGAGCCTTAATTTGTTTAAGGTTGACAAACCCTATAATTATATAAATAGAAATTGCAGCCTCTTGTAATCATTGTAGCTGTTGTTTTGACTTTAAAGGTCAAACTTTGTAATTCTTGATGTGAATGGTAAAGCTCAATTCTTTGTATCGGATAAGAACCAAATAATGCGTGTCATGATAATTTTCGTTAACTGATTACATTAATGTTGAATTCGAGTTTAAAATGGTAAGGTTAAACTTAATAGTCAAGATTACGTTGACTTTTTTTCAGGCATTTCCAAGGGACTCCAAGTTAGCTATTGACATGTCAACTGCCATACTAAAATTATCCGACAATGGTGAGCTTCAAAAGATTCACGACTATTGGCTCCAGAGAAAAACTTGCAACCCACAAAATTTGGACTCGGAACAAATTCAACTAAAAAGCTTTTGTGGACCGTTTCTCATCTTTGGAGTTGTTTGTGCTCTGGCCCTCCTTATATACTTTTGCATGATCCTTCATAAGTTCAAAAAACACTATTCGGACCTCCAGAACCAGTCTTTAAGAAGCGGGTCCCATGTGGTGCGTAGGTTTTTATTATTTGTAGATGAGAAAGAAATGGCATCAAAGAACAAGCTAAAGAGAAAGAGAGAGAGGTCCATATATAAGGTCAAACCGAATTCAAGCCGAGTTAGATGAAGAGTAAAATGTGAATAAGTGATCGAACCCAAATGTCTATTGCTGGTATATCTTATAGCCTTAACATAAACGGATCATAGTTGGTGTAACTTGGTAATTTGCATGATAATTGTGTGTATAATTTTCCTCCTATGTACCGGCGCACGCACACACACCCCACCCTTTAATGAACTCCAATACTTCCTCCCCCGATTCGAAAGTATAAGGGGAGGCATTTTAACCATGTAGAAATTTAATACACTCTAACACTCCAATCTGACCAGAAACGGTGGCTATGTAGCTCGGGTATGCATCCAACTCTGACCGTCATGGAGGAGGGGATGCATTTGCTCGATTGAGGGCATCTCGAGATGATTATCCGGTGATTTTGTTGGCCGTTCAAAAAAAAAAACAAATTTAATACACTCCAATCTCCATCCCTCTCTCTTCATCATTCACTGCCACCACCATCAGCCCCGACCCACTTATCGTTCACCCATAGGCCCCCGCCTTCTTAACCCCTTCGATCCTTGGTATCAACGCATCACGCCTCACTTCAACTATTCTATCAGACTAGGGCCGGCTCAAAATTTTCTAAATTTTTCTAGCCCCAAAGTGGATAGCAAAATTGGGGCCCTTTTTGTAAATGAAAAAAAATGCTATGGATCCTATTATTCATATATCATCTTTGTATATGCATAATTATAGATTATAAACCTCAATGTTAAGAATCTCAAAGCCAAAATTAACAACATATAATATATTTTGTTAGAATTTGAGGTCCTAGGAAAACGGAGGCCTAAAGCTCTTGCTTTATTTCACTCCCCCTTGAGCCGGCCCTGTATCAGACGACCCAAATCCCCTTGCAACACACCCGGCACCAACGCCCGTGCCTGGCTATAGTTCCATACACTACCAGCAACCGTTATCTCCCCTAGCAACACCGCCCTCATCTTCTTCGTTTGCGCTTCGAATTCTAGATTCACTAACACAAACCATAATTCCTTTTCCAATGGGGACTTTAGAGAAACCAATTCTAACAGATCATAACTTAACTTCTGATCAACACAAACCCACCCATGATCCCCAGAGCAACGTTATCGGCGTGATAACCGGATAACTTCGCTTCCGCCGCCAGCATCAATTCCGACTTAGGTAACTTCCGGCCGAACATCTCGTTGACCCCAACGGCGGCGGCAGTGGCCAGACCGCACCGAAGAGGGAGACCGGTTTTAAGGGATGCCTTTGCATCGTTACCATTGTTCATGTTGAACTGCTTAAGTGTACTTTTATTTACTTTTTTATTGTTTTAACTTATTAATATTTTAAAGCGTATACTTTTTAACCTTTTAAAAAATGATGTTTTATATAACAAGAGATTGTTCAAATTAAAACCACTTTTAACGTAAAAACTCAAAAACTAACTAAAAAAGTAAAAAAAAAACACACAAATTTTTTTTTTATTTTTTTTCAATTTTTTTATTAAAAGTCGCTAGTTTTTTAATATAAAAAAAAACATTTTTTTCAAAAAAAAAATTTGTATTGCACATGTGTAATAATAATTCACATGTGTACCATTACACATGTGCACTACACATTTTGTTTTTGAAAAAAAAAATTATATAACTAAAATAGCGAAAATTGGTATGAAAAAAAAATTGGTATGTTTTTAGGTTTTTTTAGTTACTTTTCGAGTTTTCGCGATAACTAGTGGTTTTCATTTAAACATTCGGTATATATAATATATAGTTATCTTTATATCTATACTTTCTGTAATAAAGTAATTTAATAGGTGATGGTGTCATTCATTAAAAGCTATCTAATTTTTTATTTTCTCGCTTTCTTTCTCACTTAATTTATATTAACTAGTTTTTTACCAACGTCGCGCGTTGCGACGACAACATAGCGTTTGTAACTTCGTGTCACACACTACAATGATGTCATTAATGTATAAATTTGTTACACACATGATATATGTGTAGACTCGTTAATCGTACTGTAGCCATTACTTCAACTTATAATAATGGATTTTTTACATTAACATTAAACATTATATCAACAATTGTGTAGTTGCAAACAAATAAATATTTATTTGGTTTCACTTTTAAATCTTTCTCTAAATTGTCTCTCTTTGAATATTCCAAGTGACATCATCACGTTTCTAAACCTCAAACCTTATTTCACTTTGATTTTCCTTCATTTGCATCCCCATGATAGCAAAGCTGTCAATACTAAACAACTTTATATAGAAACTTCGTAGTTAAAAAAATTATACTTCCCACAACTTTAATTTTGTGTCAGTAGAGGAGTAAACTGTAAAAGAGATAAACAAAAAAATCCACATGGCTAGTTCGATCTAGCCGTTGGGGTAACCGTTGCCAAACCAAAAAAAAAACCCTTAGTTTTTGAGTATTACCTTCTGGATCCCGCCCTCGCCACATGTCGAGCAATGCCGCCAACCCAATCCCCTCGACACCCCATAGTCTTAATTCAATGCTAAAGCCATCTCTAACTGTGAGACTCCGTTCAAATCCACAAACCCGAATAACCGTATCATAAAATATCCGAAGTTAATCATACAACCGGTTCTCGATTATGTTTTTTTCATGGTTTCAGGTCTGGGTCGGTTCGGGTTTAACCGGGGTCGGGTTAACTCATTTGCTCAGCATGGTCCTCAGCACAACCACAAAAGCCATCATCACCAAACACTTGCGGATCAATTCCCAATCTGTTCTCTCTCTCTTTCTATACTACTTTACCAACTTCATATCTCTTTCTATACTACTTTACAAACTTCAAAACTAAACACGTAAGCAAATAGATATATAAAAATTTTCAAAAAAATCTTTAAAAGATTAGGCTCAGATCAGTAAATGTATGAGAACAAAGAGGAATTAAACCGCCATGGCTGCATCCTTGTTGGCAGAAACCAAAAAATCCGTTCAATTTCCAACGGAAAATGCCACGCCAAGATGCGACAAATCTCAACTTTGAATGATTTACTCAGACAACAAAAAAATAATCATCACCGCCTTCATCTTGCCACGAAGAACAACCACCAGCATCAATAAAAAATAGAAATAGCTAAACCAATAGACTCAGATCTAATAGATCGTCATCGTCTTGACGGCTCAGTGTCGCCAATAGGCAGGCCATGATCATCGTCGGCGGTGAAACGACAACAATACCAGTGGCGCTAACAACAAACCACAGACTAACCCAACATTAAACCACATAATGCAAAGAAAACTAAAAACCAAAACACCGACTTGAAGCCGGAACCTCCTGCAACGGTGGTGCAATACCCATTACCCCATTTCTCTCCCTAACATCACACATTCCCCTTTCTATCATTGATAACAACAGATCTGCGCCGTACGTATCGGGCAGCGATGTACAGTTGCCAAGCAATTTAGAGAGAAAAAGAGAGGTGAGAGGCAAACGTTTTAGAGAGAGAGCGGTTTGTAATTTGGTAAAACAGAGTGAGAATATAGGGTTTTACACCACAACATGGAGATGGTGACCGTGGTGGTGGCGCGACGGCGATGGTGACCGTGGTGGTGATGCAACGGCAGTGACCCTCCGGTCACCGCACCTCTCTCTTCTCTCTCCCTTTTTCCATCTTCCAGTTCATATGAAGTGAAACCTTAAAGGGGAGTAAGTTGTAAATCTGGAGACACGCGTCTCCAGGATGAATGACCGCCCAAATAGATGAATAGGAACAAACCACCATGAACTCCAAATAATAATATAAAAATAGAACTGTTCATTCAGTTCTTCTTTTATCATATATGAATTAATAAATTAATATTAAATCTTATCATATTTTGAATTTTGAATAGGTACTTCTATTTTTCTAATAAAATATTATCCTCAATTTTAAATTGTTAATTTAAGATATGTTTAAATAAACCAAGTTGTTAATCACGAAAACCAAACTTTTTATTAATATATTATTTATTTTTATTTTCATTAGAAAAAAAATATTATATCGACTTTATTACATAATCTATAAATCAAATTGTCTTAATTGATACCAACAATTTATAACTTAAATAGTTGTTGATTTGCTTCTTAAAAAACATGTTTGATCATCGTATCTTCTTTTCAAGAACCATCTCCGCAAAATTAAATCTATTTAACTCGTGTACTACACGTGATTTTTAAAGATATAACTTTTTTATTATTTGGTATACAAAATTATATTGTGTTCAACTCCTACAGTATAAGGGGCTTTTTAAAATATAATATTTTTATTTTTATCATTTAATTTACAAAATTACATTTTTTCAACATGTACAATACACGATATTCTTAAAGATATATTTTTTTATTACGAATATATAAAATTCCATTTATTCAACCATCATAATAAACAAGAATGTTAAAGATATATTATTTATAATTTAGTATATTAAATTACATTTATTCAACTCGTGTAATACACGGAATTCTAACCTAATTTTAACCAAAGTAAGGTTATTCTACAAAATGGCTTAACCAAAGTAAGGTTATTCTACAAACAGGCTTAACCTATAAAATTCAAAACGGAGTTTGCCTTCTAATGTACAAGTTATTGAAGTACTGTCGCAACCCCCGATCCCTGATTCCCGGGAACGGGCGGCCGCGAGCCAGTTTCGGTGGTATCGTGGTATTTGTCTAATTTGGCAGCGGAAATTTTCATCAGGACCGTAGTTAGGAAATTTTATCAGAGTAAAACCACCATATTTGATATTAATAATCACATGGGTAAAACCCAAGTTTCTTATTACAATACATTCATAGGGATAAACCCTATTTTATTGAATTTAAAACATCATCTTTTAGGTAATTTTTATAGCCACATTTTTCCCAAGCCTTTAATGCTCTCCAGCTGGCTTTTTACTAATTGGCTGTCACATTTTGTTACCTGAAACATGTTTTAAAAACATTTATCAGCGGGAAATACTGGTGAGTGAATCCCAGTTTAATCGAGAAACATTTTATCAATTAAAACAGTATTGAGAGCGATCACATTGTTTATTTCTACACAATTACTCATTCAGTACTGTCAATCCTGACTTGTGGGTCATATTACTCATTAGCTAACTCTTTGTCTAATGGTAACGTCCTGTCATCCCCGACTTACTACTCACAAGGTAGTAAATTTTGTATACAAAACCCCAACATACCGGCAGTAATTGAAGAACTACAAAGACTCAATCACCGCTTAATCGCATTGTAAACATTTAAGGTTTTGTAAAACATTACAAAAAGGTTAACTAAAAGAGGATAAACTCACAAAAAGGTTTACACAAAAAGAAGGATTACTCACATTGCTATCTTAGACTTTGCGTAAGGGTTTCCTGGGAATAATCTATAATTTACACAAATGTACCTAGGTTAGTATCATAACCCTTTGAAAATATTAATGATACCATTTTCGAGACGGCATTCCAACAACTATGTCGGGCAGAACCACGACAGTTGTTACGGAACCCTAAATCAATCGGGCAGCGTAACTATTACGAAATTGGGGTTATAATACTTACAACGGAGCAGAACCTCGCTAATTAGGGGGTATAATACCCGCGTATTATAAGCCTACTACAGAAATTCGTGATTGAGAATTGAGAAATGAACGACGGAAAATGAAACCCGAGGCCTCCTTTATATAGTTGCTGATCTCGACTCTCACGCGGCCCGCGTGAAAGACAAGGGTCGCTTATGCGGCCCGCGTCAAA